>LGRX02010151.1:0-18456 GCA_001247695.2 Cymbomonas tetramitiformis | reverse complement strand
CGATGAAGCGTTGCTCCATCGGGAGCGTCGATGAAGCAATGTTCCATCGGGAGCGTCGATGAAACGTTCTTCCATTGGGAGCGTCGATGGAACGTTGCTCCATTGGGAGCGTCGATGAAGCATTCCTCCATCGGGAGCGTCGATGAAGCGTTGCTCCATCGGGAGCGTCGATGAAGCAATGTTCCATCGGGAGCGTCGATGAAACGTTCTTCCATTGGGAGCGTCGATGGAACGTTGCTCCATTGGGAGCGTCGATGAAGCATTCCTCCATCGGGAGCGTCGATGAAGCGTTGCTCCATCGGGAGCGTCGATGAAACGTTGCTCCATTGGGAGCGTCGATGAAACGTTGCTTCATCAGGCGCGGGGAGGTTTGCGTGTCAGCCAATCAATCGGGGCTCGCTCATTCTGCATCGCTGCCAGGGATTACCGGAGCCAAACCTGCGAGACGCCACGCGAGCCCAAACCCTTGCCCCCCCATGCATGCCCCCGATTGCGCCTTGGGTCCTGGCCGTGCCGCCCGGTCCGTGTGACGCGTGCTGCACTCGGCGCCCGAGGCCGAGTCTGAGGCTGAGGATGTGGGATGCGCGCAGGGGTTCGACTGCACGCCGTGCCCCGCGGGATCGTACTCGCCCCACAGCGACAGCGCGGTGTGCACGAAATGCCCCGTTGGGACCTATAGCGCCACCGCCACCGCCACGTCTGCTGCCGCGTGCACACCCTGCCCTTCCGACCAGTACAGCAACTCCCTTGGGGCTACCGGGTGCTCCCTGTGCGGCTATGGCGAGCTGCCCTCGGCAGATGGCACGGTGCGGGCCCCCTATCTGCGCCCCAGCCTTGGCCGTCCCTCTCCTCCTCGAGCTCCGCGCCTGCTCTGTCGGAACTGGAGGAGCGCGGCACCCCACCTGTTCCCGTTTGCGTGGCGCTCATGGCGAGGTTTTGGTGACCGGGGATGCTCAACGTCGAGTAATCCGCACCGTTGATTGCTCAGGGGGGGGTCCCAGGGCTTTTAGGGGGCCTTGGCTTCGACCTGCAGCAGCTTCCGCCCGCTGTTGAGCACTGAGACCGGCCTCAGACCGAGGATGTTGAGGGCGCGTCGGGCGCCAAAGAAGCACCGCCCTGGAGCACCGCAGTGTATGCCTCGTATACGCCGCTTCTATGCCAGCAGGCGGGCTCTGGCTTGCAGCACCAAGCCTTGCGTCCGCCCCCCCTCCTTCTTCTCTGCACGCCTGGCGTAGGAGAGTGACGGGGCGCTCCGGCTTGGGGCGTGAGGGAGGCTGCAGAGATGTGAGTGTCAGCCTGGCTACGTCCGCCTCGAAGCTGGAGCTTGCTCCGACGTGGCTCAAGGTGGAGCCGCACCGGTTGTCCCTCAGCCCGACGCGGGTTTCCATACCCTGAGTGCCAGTACCGTGCTGGGACTTCGGATTGAGCCTGGGATATTCAGAGCTAGAGCATGCACTGACACCCAGCTTAGTGTCACCTTCGTCGTCTCTACCCCCCCCTTGCACACACATGCGCCTGTACACAAGGCCTGACGTGGCACTGGGGATTGGCCAGGGAGGCGTGGCTGATTTTTCGTACCTGGGGGCTTCACCTGGGGCGGCAGGGTACTACACGGCGACGGTGGACCAGCTGGTGCCCGTTGGCTGCGACGCAGGGACCTACGACCATTCCACCACCGCGTCCACTTCCGCTGTGGATTGCCTCGACTGCGGCAGTGGTGCGGTGGCGGCGGAGGGGTCCAGCGTCTGCGTGGCGTGCCCGAGCTATGCGGAGCCGTCACCTGCCTTCCCCTCGGTGTGTATCTGCAGCAGCGGCTACGAAGCAGTTTCCCTGAACCCGCTGCTCTGCTTGCAAACGACCAACGCGGTGTGCCCACATCTCCCCGCATGTCCCCTTTCCACCCCGTGTGTCGAGGTCCTTGCCTGCCCTCCAGAAGAATCCCGGTCATGGAGGGGGCGGGCACCTGCTGTCACGGCGTGCACCCGCTGGAGCCGTTCAGACAAGGTGTGCGGCGGCTGAGAGCGCCGCTGTGGGGCGTGAAGGGAGAGGCAGGGGCTGGCTGCATCCACACTATGTGTCATCCCTTGATTCCGGCGGGGAGCGCTTCCGTGCCCACCTTTGGATTAGTTGAATTTTCCTTTCATCCCCCATGCCGGCAATACTTGCGAAGGGGGTTAACACTGTTGAAAGGCTTTTGGCACTGAAGGAAGCATGCAAACCAATTTCTTCAGTGCCAAAAGACTTTCAACAGTGTTAACCCCCTTTGCAGTGGGACCACCAAAGTCCTTTGGTTTGTGACCAATCACTCTGCTGAACGAGGTGCAGTTTTCTTTTTAGTTATTCTCGGTTTGACGCTGGTGTTTGTTCATTTTGCTACAATGCTCAGTGGAAGCCATAGATATTCAGCGCGCAACCAGGTTCCGAGTCCCCAGTTTTGGTATAGTATATAACCGATACTCACAAGCAAGTATAGCGCTGGGGCGGAGCAGCTCCCAAGAGCCCGGGACAGGCGGAGTCACCTAATAAGGTGCCCCTGCAAGTAGCACTGGATCATCCCCGTTCTGCTCTTGCAGGGTTGTTTGATTAACTGAGATGATGGTGGGCTGGCCTCGGTGAGCATACCGCGCGGCCCGTAGTGTGCGAAGGGGGAGGCTAGGATAATCAACTAGTCCCAACACCAAACTGAGCTGAATAAGAATTCTCAAGGTTGACAGCTGAGTACACGGTGCATACACCTCTTCATAGTGCACCCCATGCTGCTGACCATTGCCGCATACCACCCACCTGGTCTTCCTCTCGGTCAGCTCCCCTGCAGAGTCCAACTTCGCCTTGTACACAGCCACCATGCGCATGACCTTCTCACCAGCAGGTATCGTCTCCACTGGCAAGATTGCTTTCTTCGCGTCGATGAGAGCGCACTCCTCCTTGTGGTCCGACTCCTGCCACTGCACTGAGTCTGGTCCATTCACCAACTGAACCCATCCTTTCGGCTCCGTCACACCCACTGGCAACCCCGTCACTTTCTCCTCCTGATCCACCAGAGCAACATGACGGGTCTCAAACCTCACGCGGGCCTCACCCACATCAATTGCAGAGCCCCTCACACCAGCATGACGCTCTAATATCACCTGGTACGGCAACACATGATCCTCCCGTGCCGTAGCACACACCACTGCTGCCTCCCATTCAGCTCCTCCTGACCGCTGCACTGTCACCTTCTCAAACAACGGATAGATTGAGTTCACTGTCCACTGCGCACAATACTCAAAAAGCAACGCAAGATGCTCCACCCGTGCTTCCAGAAACGCACTCACCGGCGTCCAAAATGATCCACCACCAGCACTGTTCAACTTCACTACACCAGTGAACTCATCACCCTTCTGTACCACGTAGGCACGCAGATCCAGTATAATTGTCGCTGTCCCCACAAAGGCTGAAACGAAGTTTCCAGAGACTCACAGTCATATACCGACCTCAACGGTGTCAGCATAGAGGGATCCCAAGACATCACCAGCTGTCCATACTGATCAACGCGCTCGTCGAACCGAACCATCCCACTTTTGACCACCTTCTCCTTGTCTGGGCTGTACAGCAGATAAGCCGTTGATCGCTCCTCGTGTCCCACGTAGATCAAAGGAGTAGCCCGATCAGCCAGTTTCGAGCGCAAGCTAGCGTCGATGAACGCATAAGCTCGACACCCAAACACACGCAGTACAGACAGATCGTACTTCTGGTTCAGCACCTGCAAACTAGACTTCATGCCCAGCCGAGCCTTGCAAAGTCGATTGATCAGATACACAGCGTGTCTCATAGCCAAAGGCCACATAGTCGCAGGCAAACCAGCTGTCGCCAGCATAGCTCTAGCCTTCGTCTGCAGAAACTTGTTCATAGTCTCCGCCCTGGCATTGTTCTCATGTAAGTACGGTGACGTTGTCCTCTGCACGATGGCATTGTCCTTACAGTACTGCTTCGCCTTCCCAGACACGATGGTCGAGTCATTGTTCGAGTGCAATACCAACACGTCCAGGTCGTACACCACCTGTTCAACACGAGTCTCCTCCTCAAGGAACACTCGGCCAGTCGCCTTCACCATCTTACGGTAGTCCTCCAGAGCGTCCACATACTCCAACTTCTGCTTCCAGACATAGAAATGACACACGTTTGAGTAGTCATCCACGTGAATAGTGTACCCACGATAACCTTTGGTAGACGTTACGAACGGTCCGCCATGATCGGTGAAAGTCAACTGCCCCATTTTGACAGACGCCTGCCTCTTCTCCACCACCTTCCGTACAGACTTCGGGACCCTTCCCCTATCTGTCGTCTGTGATGGCCTCTTCGGTGCCGCCACCTGGCACGCCATGCAATTCACAGAACAGCTCAGCACACTGCTACTCCTCAACTCCTCAGAGTTCACACCGAGGTCCAACCCCTGCAGGTCCATGACCTCAACATGCTTGTCACAGGTGTGACCAAGCCTGATGTGCGCAACAACTTTTGCGTCCACCCTCGGGACCACAAACTGATCAAGATACAGTACGACCACAGGCCACGGGGTCCCTTGAATGAACACACGACCAGGCTCCGACTCCACCAGCTCAGAGACATTGTAACACTGGTCAGTCCTCGCAGAGAATATCACACTGCCCTTCGAGTAGATGTGCAACTCCTCAAATTTTGTTGTCAAACTCCACCAGGCAGCGTTTGGCTTGTACGGCAACACGAGCAGAAACTTCGTGTTCACAGGGTCCTTCGGAAAGTCCATGAGGACCTTCGTCAGCAGTCTCTCAATGAAGGCGTCGTCGTACGGCGGATTGCCCCAGAAACTGCGTCCCGTCAGACAGTGAAGAAAGACGGAGTTCACCAGGGAATAGTACTCGTTCACCTGTCGATTGTGCTCGTCAGCACATATATCTAGATGAAAAGGCCCCTTCTCCTCATTCCACTTCTTGAACTCGGTGAACTTCCAGTTAAACTTGTCCCTCACCGGACAGTTCTCCTTCTCGTCGCACTCCACCCCCGGCAGCGCAGCCTCCACGATGACCTCAGGTAAGACATACACGTTCCCCTTTCTGCACACGTCGTACTCGCACAAGTTCTCCTTATCCCGTAGTACACGGTCTCCAAACTGAGCATACAGACCAAACTTGTCCTCCAGACTCCCCGCGGATACCAGATTGAAAGGCGACTCCGGCACGTACTGCGCCTCCACCTTCAGCACGTCAGCCTTCTTCGTCAGTCGATTCCACAAGGTAATACTTCCTCGGCCTCCTCCTCGAGACGTGGTCACCTCACCAGCCATGACCTTGAACGACACGGCTGCTGACACATTCACCTGTGCACCGTCAAACACAGACAAGTCATTAAAGATAGACTTCGTCGCCATACTGTCAAAATACAGTTCTCTGTCCGAGTCCACCACAGTCATTGCACACAGGTCTCCTCCTGGAGCCTGTACCGAGTACTCGTAGTACTCATTCTGCACTTGTGCGTCGTCCTCCTTGTCGCGATTGAACACACCGTACACCCAGGTGTCCTCCAACACCTCGCCCGTGTAAACCACCTTCTGGTCTGCCACAGTAGCAACCACGGGACAGGCTACATGAACTTCCTCGTGATTCTCCAAGCTCCACAGCTCCCCCGCAGAAACCTCTGTACGACGCGGCCGCGCGGAACTGGATGAAGTCGCCGCCTCCACCGTCGCTGCTGCTGCGTCAGGTGCCTTCTTCGCTGCGATTTTCTTGAGCCTTCGCGCATAGTTCTCACGAACCGCCCTCTCCTTAGCAGGATTAAGCTTGATGAACTCCTCCATACCCTCCGGGTTCACTATCCAGCATTTTTCGGCAGAGTGGACGCCAGAGCACGTAGGACATATCAGTTTCTTCCCGTCATTTACTTTCTTCTCCTCGCTCTGCCTCCGTCTGTCCGCAACCAGTGCTCTCGCAACAGCAACAGTCTCGCCGTCCACAGTAGCCCCCACTATACTCGACGAAGAAACCAAAGATTGCTGCACCACGTTCACGAAAAAATACTCAGACCTCTGTACGAGCATATCAAAAGAAGGACGACGTTCCTTACTCATATCAGCAACCACTTGCGAATACTCAATAGGCATAGCAGCCACAGCCATTGCAGTCACCAGCACCTCCACAGTTGTAGGGTCAAGCCTCGCGCCGCCGTAGTTGGCCACAGAGCTCATTACGTCCCCAAAGTACCCCAGCTGCTTCACCGGGTCCTCGTTCACGTTCACGGTCAGCTTGCACAGCTTCTTCATTGAGCCCGCGAGTTGCCCAAACAGCTGCGGCTCCACTCTGCACATCAGCTTCCTGAACGCCTTCAAACCGCCATTGCCACAACGTCGTACCACGTCAAAGGCGTCCCCGGCTGTCACCTGCTTCAAAATTGCTGATAAAACAGTACTTGCCACACTGGCAGAACCAGGCACAGTAATGAAGTTGTCGCCGTCTGCAAAGTCTTCGTCCTCCGCGTCGTTGTCACCGTACTCAGCCCGTGATGAAGGCCTACCTCCCGCCCGTGATGAAGGCTTTTCCTCTGCAGTCGATTTGCTGTAACCACCCGTTTTAGGAGTAAACGAGTTCAGTCCTCTGATATCTGCTATATCTGAGACTGGATAGTCACACACCAGTTCTAGCAAGTCAGGATAAAACGTCACTGCTGACTCTAACTGTGTCTTGAACTGAACCCAGGATTCATACTGATTCCTTTCAGTTCCCGTGTACTTCGTCGTACCCAATAACTTCACCACGCACTGAACTGTCTTTTGTGCGTTGGCAGGGCTAATGACACCCGACTCAGCTTCTTCATGATCTGATGTTTTCTCAGGCTCTTTCTTCTCGGCACTCAACACCTTAATTGTCTCTGCCATTGTCTTCATAAAAGCAGCCTGCTGCTCTACCAAGTCCTGAAGCTGTGATTCCCGCGTGGGATACTTCCGTTCTGAAACTGGCAGCCCCGCGTCAGTCATGACGACTGTCTCTAAACTACCTCAGACTGTTTTCCTAGAGGCGGTGCGTGGGTTGGCAGGCTAGCACTGTCACCGATCTCAAGCTCACGGTTGTTGTGGACCGTCGCGAGGTGCGGGTTCCCTGCCGCGAAGAGGCCCTCCAATCCCCTTACTGCCGCGGTCAAGGGAGCGCCCCCGCCGCTTTGTGCTGCCATCTGCGCTCAGAGATAGGACCGGGCGCAGCGCCTCCATCGCCTTGCAGCTTTTGGGGGGGGGAGCTCCCTGGGGCGAGAATGTGGCACGGGCCCCGACCCTCCCTCCGACTCTTGGTACTCTGTGGGGCTGCCTGCTCGCACGCAGGAAGTGTGTGCGTACATCGCCACCCCCGCTTTCGAGACATGGCTATACGAGAAGATGAAGATTGCGGTGGAGGAGGCGACCCAGCTTGCCTCCGGGCTCACCTCCGTCACGGTCGACCCCGTTCACATTCGGCACTCCTGTGTGTTCAATACCACTGAGTACGTGGATGTGCTCAGCCGGTGCGTTCCTCGCATCAGTGGCGCCCTTGTTGGCCGTCACAGGTGCCATGGACCCGATCCTGGCGTGGCGCCGTCATGCGTCCCTTCCCCGGAGCTGGCGCCCGTCACGTCAGCATGAGTTAGGCCGCGCCGTGGATCTTCTTCTGCGGCATGCGCCGCGCGTGCCGCATTCGACAATCATTCACGCACGCAGGCCATGCTGCCATCCACGCCGCCGCTTTTGCGTTGTGCGTGCCATAAGATGCCACGGCCTCGCCCCGCTCTTGCACACTTTTTCCACCCCCTGCGCTGCTGGAGGGCTGGCCTTGGGCAGCGTGCCTCATGTCATTTTTAGCGCGCGCCGACAAATTACTCGGGGGGCTGTCGGCTAGGGGCTTCATGGTCGACGGCAACGGACACACGGGTCTTTCTCTGGCACCGTACAGTCGCGGAATGCCGGCTGCACTCTGCACCCCCAACGGGGATCAAACGGTTTAGCACACACTTTGGCGGGAGAGTGCGCGCTCTCCTCTCCCGAAAGTGCGACGCTTATCCGGATTTCTAGTGAAGAGTGGGAACCCCTATAGAGCTGTAAAAACAGTAAAAAACCCTATAAATATGTAACCCCTATAAACCCCTATAACTCACTAGTGAAGAGCGGGAACCCCTGTAAAGCTGCACTGGGCCACCTGAGGTCTCGTGTGCGCTGCGTGGCACTCGTCAGCGCGATGTACGGCGAGAGCCACAGCCACCAGGCCTTCGCCGTGGCTGCGAAGTTCACCGATCCGACACCCGTGGGAGAGCAGTGGGTGAGGAAGAACTTCGTGTCGCAGTACTTCACCGACGCGCAGACCATCCTATCGCTGGGTCGAAGCCCGTGCACTGAGGATTGTGATTGTGGCCGCCGCGTGGGCTCCACGACCCTTGGCTCCTACGCCACCCCTACAGTGGAGTGCACGGTGATCCCAACGCGCGCCCCTCCCCAAGCGCCCCCCTCCCCAAGCCAGGCCTCAGGTTTGGGTAACAGGATCCCACAGAGGAGCCAAGCTGCCAAGCGCCATGCATAGCCCCTCACTCCCTACTCGCATCATGTGGGAAGGGCGGGGTGCAAGTCCGTTCTGCTGGACCGGCCCAATATCCGTCCCGCCAGTACAACGGCGCTTGCTCATCAGCGGCTGCTGGAGGCAAGCTGCGGCTCCGCCGTGCGCCACGTCAGCCGCGCTGAGAGTATTCCGGGCTCGCGCCGCAAACTCTACGATCCTCGCTCGACCGATGGTTGCGCCACTCCGCTGTTCGTTGTGCCACGTGGCAGGTCTTCTGCGGTGAACGGCGCTTTCAGGCGCTGATGTGATGCCGGGCCCTGCTATAATTATACACCACGGGTGCTGCACAGAGCCGCCCAGCAGGCGCACAGGCGCGCTGGAAGCGGGGTGGAGGGGTGCTCTGAGTGGGGGGTTGGGCTTTGGTGATGGGCCGCGGGCGCAGGAGTGCTTGGCCGGCTCCTACAGCAGCTCCTCCGCCGCCCCGCAGTGCTTGCCGTGCCCCATAGGGACGTACTCGGAGCGGGGAAGGGGGGATTGCCGGCAGTGCCCCACAGGCCAGGTGGCGACGTCCCCTGGGAGCGGAGAGTGCTCTGACTGTCCCGCAGGATATGTCCCGACAAGTGGGGGCACCGCGTGCGCCTGTGGGCCGGGCTATGTGCGCACCCCACCCCCCCAATCCTCGCCGGCGAGAGGGCTGCAAGGCGTGTGTGTAGAGTTGAACCTTCGCCTTACCCTTTCGAAGCAGAAACTGAGACAGTACCGCAGAGAGCTTCACATCCGCCGGGGGGATGCACGGCCGTGTGAGCGCGGATGACCTGAGCGCGCCGTCTGGTTGGGGCAGGTGTGGGAGAGCTCGTCACAGACGTGCGAAGCCTGCGGCAGCGGCTATTACCAGGTCCGCGAGCCGCCCTTCTCCCCACCCATGCAGCGAATGCCCCTGAGTTTGAAAACTCCAAGAATGTGCAAGCATTGCTGTGGGGTTGCCGTGGGGGATCGGGAGTCACGTCGTTGATCCGAATGACCTGTAAAAAGAACGTAAAGATGTTCCCATTGGCGAGTCTCGTGGAATCCTCGATGGTGCTCTTGGAAACACGCTGTGCTGTGGCACCCAACAGGGTTTCGTCCGGGGATACCAGCCGCCGGCCGCCGGTAAGAGCTGGGTGCTGATTGGATGATTGAGCACCGCAGGATGACCCGGTGAATGGCATGGCGTGCAAGCAGTGCCCCGCGGGAACCAGGAGCGAGCAGCAGACTGGCAGCGCTTATTGCGTCCAGTGCAGCGACGGCGAAGCGTCACCTGCAGTTTCGGGTGTATGTCACGCGTGTGCGAGCAACGCCACAGAGAGCGGCAACCAGCGGTGCTCCTGCCCGCCTGGGTACCGCGAATCGTACAGCGATGAGGTAATGCGTAGCCAAATGACTCCCCTTGCGCTGCAGCTTGAGCCGCTGTGAGACGGGTGGTGGGCTGCGAGCCCTTGGAACGCAAGCCGGGCCGCGGAGCTTATGCCACACTGGCCACGTGTGCGATGCGCGGCCTCAAATGAGTTCAGTTGGCTCGTGGTGTGTATCAGCGGCAGTGGGCGACCCTGCTAATCCCACGGTAGAGGACACAGGAGCAGAGCGTCTCGTCTGCATGTCATGATTGGGAGGTCCCCCTCACTCTCCCTCTCGGCCATCCGATTCCGTTGGGTGCATCGGGCGCCTCGTGCTTGATTGGCGCGGTTTCGGATATCGGATGTGGCCTGGAAGTCCGAGGCGTGGTAAAGGAGCCCGGTGCGCTGACGTGGGCAGCTGTGGGGGGAGTGGGAGCGGGTGGAGGGGGTGGAGCTGGGCAGTCTCTCAAAGCTCAGGGGTGTCTCCAGGGCCGCTGCGAGTGCGTGCCTTGCCAAGCTGGGCAGTTCTCCTCAGTGCACGGCGCATCAGAGTGCTCGCTCTGTGCCGCAGGCCACTATAACCCGAGCTCCCACGGCGCCAGCGCCCTCGCCTGCCTGCCGTGCCCTGGGAACAGACACGCCGCTCAGCCGGTGCGCAGCCGCTGTTCCTGCCTTCGCCCCAGCCACTGTTTGCTTAGCACGCGCCCAGGGTTCAACTTGGCGGGACTCGGCGGACGTTCGTATCGGAAACGGCGATGCAGCAGCATGTGATGATCGAATGATCGCGTTGAGCCCTCTGAGCGGGGTCCAGGCGCAAGCATGCATCGAAGCGGCGGCTCTGAGGGGGGCATCCGGGCCGTTTATGGGCTCCCCGGTGGAATGGCATTCCGGAACACCGGGTGGCGGTTGCATAGGTGTCTCAGGCTCGGCCGTCACTCGCCATTTCCCATGCCGGTCCATCGCATGCACAGGGCGTCCGCCCTCAGTTTCAACCCAGTGACGCGCGGAGATCCAGCGGCTTGCGTCGTGATGAAGTGAAGGGGTGCAGAGGGGGTGTTGGGGGCGGGGGGGTCACCTCGCCAGGGCGCTGGAGCGTGCGAAACGTGCCCCGGGCTGAGCCTCGCTGACGTGCCAGCCACTCAATGCCGATGCGCCCCAGGGTCCTACGTGGCGTCCGGGGATGCCGGCTCCGCAGCCAGCTTCACGTGCGCAGCGTGCCCGCCTGGTGCGTACAACGACGCCTACCAGGCGAGCGAGTGCCTCAAATGCCGCACCGGGTTCTTCTCCCGCTGGGCCGGAAGGACCACCGTGCGGAGCTGCATGCCGTGCACCCCCTGGAACAGCGTGCCGACCGTCGCGCCGGAGGTACTATCCCCCTTTGTCCCTCCTCCCGCCCTCCCATGCTCCAACCCTACTGGCTATTAGCTGTTGGAGGGGCCGCGGCGCCACTGTCCGACGTGCCCACCTCCAATACAAAACGACTCTAGCAGCTAGAGCTCGAGGTGTTAAGCTATGGCAGCAGAATCTGCTGATATTTCCCCCAATGTTAATGTGATTGCCTACCACGACACTCGTTGATCATGTCCTCCTGAAGCACTCAGATCTTCCAGGTGGCGGCACGAGATTCTAGGGGTATAGTGTGTCCTCGCCATATGCTCCGCTGCGCACATCCTGCGGCGCTCCACTCCGCCTTTGCCTGCAATTCCATGATGGCACCGTATGCCCGCGGAGCCTGGAGAGATGGGGGGAGTGAAGCGCCTGGTCTGAGGAGGATATGGTAGGCCAAAACTCGAGGGACGCTGGGGATGAGAAGGGGGATGGTGAGGGGGGGACTGCAGGAAGGGTCCGAGGCGTGCCTGCTTTGCCCCTCTCGCTCCGTCAACCTCAACATTTTCGATCGGACGTCCTGCAGCTGCGCCCCAGGCACTTTTCAGATGGGCTACACTGGCGACCATCTGATGGGAATGACACGGCGTGAGGCATACCACCAGCTGGCGCTTGCATACGACATGTACGACCCAGCGGAGGCGTCGGCGTTGTCCACGGCGCTGCTCGGGTACAACTGCACGGATTGCCGCGAGGGCCACTACAACGAAGATTACGGCGCCGCCACCTGCTCGGCTTGCCCTGCGGTGACACGCCCGTTCTCGTGTCCCCGTCTCTGCAGCGCCCCACTGCACGGACTTGCCCCGCCCTCCCCTGCACCTCGGGCCGCTGTGGCCGAAGAGGCGAAGGCTGCTGCTTATGGGGCGAGAAGGTGCTGTCAAGTGGGTAGAGGGTGTGGTTTAAGGGGCAGTGGGCGCTGCGGAAGTGGCGGGGCTACGGGCGGAAAGGTTCTGCTTAAGGGGGGATGCGCTGCTGAAGAGGTGGAGGGTGGTGCTTTTACAGGGGAGGATGCTGCAGAATTGACGGTCGAAGGGTGCCACCGAGGAACTGAGGGCGGGGGAGGTGGTGGCTGTGGGTCACTGCGGCAGGGCACATACCAGGATGGCCGCGGCGCGGCGAGCTCGTGCGACTGCAGGCCATGCGTCAACGCGGCCGCCACCGACCCCGCCTCCGTCGAGTGTCTGCCCTGCGGCGAGAATGCGGCGCTCGACGTTTCCGCACAGTTCTGCTACTGCCCGTACGGCTACAGGAAGGTGGGCACCTCCGACGAGGTCGCCGGGGGCTTCTCCTGCGAGATGTGCCCGGCCGGCGCCTACAACGATGTCGGGCGATCCAACTCCACGCACTTTGCGAGGGGGTTCGAGTGCACGATGTGCCCGTCCGGCACCTACAGCGGAGAGCCAGGAGCGCAGGCTGTCGCGGGGTGCCTCCGGTGTGGGGAGGGGATGTACCAGGAGTTTGAGGGCCGTGCGAGTTGCACCGCTTGTCCCGCAAACTCTGCTCCATACCGCGCCCGCAGCTCCTGCCAGTGCTACGAAGGTTCCCCCACCCCACAGCCCCCCTCCTTTTCACTCCACCCATCGCTCCGTTCCCCGTTACCCTGCATCGCCGCAGCAACTTTACTTGTGTGCGCCTTGGCCTTGCGACCCGAGGCTCCACGCCGAGCTTCTCCCCTTCCGCCAGCTGGCGCGATGTTTCGAATGCGATCTCCTTCTGGTAACACGCTCTCCCAGTGAAGAGACCGCTAGGGTCGCTGAAGGGTGATTAGTTGCTTGCGAGGAGTGTGTTGGAAACGCCACGTGGAGCGATGCATGCCAACAGCTTGCCAGCACGGAGCTGTGGACAATGGAGCACCATGCTCTTCACTTCGAACCTCACTTGGGACCCGCTCGCTCGTCCCCCTCTTGCTGCATCATGTTAGTGACGGTTGAAACATGCAGCGTTTAGATGCGCAGTCCAGGTTGTGCAGCATAGACGCTCTTTCTCATCTGCTGACTGCTATAATTACTGCCGCCGCGGCATGTTGCTCCATCTCCCCTGCCTACCCCCTCTCCCTCCTTTACCTCCCTGCGCATCGGCGTGCTGTGGCCGTGAGGCTCAGTGGTGCGCGCCCACCTTTGGCACACCTTCCACGGGCAGGGTACTACGCCAGGTACTCGGACCAGGCCGACTACGTTGCCGGGAGGGAGTCCCTCACCATGTACAAGTACTGCGTGCCGTGTCCAAAGGGCGGCGACTGCCCAGGGAATGACCTGATCGTGGGACGCAAGAACTACTGGCGTCTGCATGTCAGTAAGCTGGAATTCTACGCGTGTGACGCGGACACCTGCCAGGGGGAGGCCGAGGCACCGCTAGAGGCCGTCACCGTGTCAGACCTCCAGACGCGGTGAGGCGGCGCGCATGCCCTTCTCTCACCGTCGCCCCTTTCCTCCCCTCCCCCAACGCACACAATTGGTTCGCTGAATATCAGAATTGAGCGATAGCCCGGGTGCCTCATCAGTAGTGATTGATAGGATCCGGCGCCCGTCACACTTGATTGATTGCTTCGCTTGCACGTCAAAATCAATTGATCAGATGTACTTGCTATCAAAATCGAACGATCATTTTTTTTTAAATAAAAAATTATCGATAGCACGTGCCCCAACCGATGCCATGCCTTGATTTTTAATATTGATTGAATGGAGTCTTTGACAACTGATTAATAGTAGCTGACCAACTACTTTGAAAACTCTATTTACGGGCAGCTCAGAAACCTTGAATATCGATCAGCTTTGAGAAACTGTATGTATGGGCAACTCTTGAAAACTGCTATATGGGTCAGGTTGGGTTGAACTGATTGGGTGCTAAAAGCTATTCAATCTAGGGCACTACATGACTTGTAGGATTCCATTATTGGCGACGCATTGGACTTTGCTGTCCTTGGCCTCACGCTTTTTGGCTGCCGGGCGTGTTGGTGTCACATAATCGGCGCCGCCGTTGTCGTTGACAATGGTCAGAACGTGGCGCTTGTGTACGAAAGCACTCCCTGACTCCTTCGTCGAGGAGTCTGGACAGCCAAACACCTGGTTCACTGATTGCCAGGTTCTGACAATTGACAGCGACAACGGCGGTGACGATTGTGTGACACCACCGCCTCTGGCAGCCAGAAAGCGTGAGGCCAAGGACAGCAAAGTCCAATGCGCCGCCAATAATGGAATCCTACGAGTCATGTAGTGCCCTAGATTGAATAGCTTTTAGCACCCAATCAGTTCAACCCAACCTGACCCATATAGCAGTTTTCAAGAGTTGCCCATACATACAGTTTCTCAAAGCTGATCGATATTCAAGGTTTCTGAGCTGCCCGTAAATACAGTTTTCAAAGTAGTTGGTCAGCTACTATTAATCAGTTGTCAAAGACTCCATTCAATCAATATTAAAAATCAAGGCATGGCATCGGTTGGGGCACGTGCTACGTGGCTATATGGCGCAATCGGTCTTTGGGGTATGGGGTAATGTCTCCTACCTGTCGTGATGTTTCCATCGCGCCGTGAGTGTCATGGCCCAACTTTTCCATGACGTACTCACGAGGAGATTTGAGTCTCCGCATCGTCGGAGCATTGGGCAACAATCGTCCATGCACACCATCGATGGAGAATTGAGCAGGTTTCCAATTCGATGAATCAAAATCGGATAACTCCGTAGATACCCAAATGTCCTCGAATATGTCCGCAACCATCGAGAATGGTGCTAGACACGAGGAAACTTGACTTACGGATTCAAACACACAAGTCGAGTCAAAGCTGTCCGATTGTGCTTCATGGAAAAGTTGGGCCATGGCACTCACGGCGCGATGGAAACATCACGACAGGTAGGAGACATTACCCCATACCCCAAAGACCGATTGCGCCATATAGCCACCCGACAGTTTTTTTCATTTTTCAGAAAAACGATCAATTGATTTTGACAGCAAATACATCTGATCCATTGATTTTGATGTGCCAGCGAAGGAATGGATTAATTCTGATGAGACACATTGGGCTATCAATCACTTCTGATGTGCAGCTCACCAAAATCCAGTTGCATGCGGCATCATCCACTTCCACCCCGGCTTCTAGCGCAGCTTCCCCCTTCAACTTGTGCACTAATCCCATACCCAACTTCGCCCCCCTTGGCAGGTGTGCGGAAGGGCACAATACGAGTGTGGCCATGTGCGGGGGCTGTGTGAACGAGGGCGACGAGGTCTCTGAGAAGTACTTGATGGGCGCCACAGTGTGCGAGAAGTGCACTGACGCAAGTGGGTGGATGTGGCTGCGTGTGCTCCTCGGCCTGTTGTTCTTCGTGCTGCTCCTCGTGATTGTGGCCGCGGTGCTCTGCCGGCCTTTCTTCGCTCAGCCGGAGGAAAACACGGTTACCAAGAGCCAGGAGCTCACGTGAGGGCCTCGTTCCCATGACCCCCCCACCCCACCCCTCCGTCTCAGTTATCTCCGGCTTGCTTTAGCCTGCCCTCTCCCCAGCAGACATCTGCAGGTGATTTGATTTGGGTCACCTCCTTCCCAGTCTGCTCAGTCTCCAAAAACTCCTCCCCCCCACCCATATCTAGGTTGCTTATTCCTCCTCCCCGTGGCTTTGCCTGCCGGCTTTACGTAGCTCTATGTAGTGCAAAACTTGAAATTTTGAACATCCACCTCCAAAGCCACGGCGCGCTGGTGAAGTCTGGTAAGAACCGGTCATTCCATCTGGGCAATGTATACAAGCTGGCGGTCATATTTTCAGATCGTTTATAATTAAATTCGTTTTTTTCGATGAATCAAAACCTTGTGCAGACTTTCTCACGAAACAAAACGAAGCGGACAACAACGCAGACGCCTTTTGAAGGGTGCTGCATAGGATATATTGCAACACATGTCACATATGTTGCAATATATCTCTAACAATATGTTCATTATACTGCATGCTCATGTTTCATGCCAAGCGCGGGCTCTCCTCTCGTTGGTTTCTGCGGATTTTCGAGTCAGATTTCGAGTTTTCGCGCAAACCGTCCCTCAAATTTTCGATTATAACTATCCTGGATTCCGCTGCATTCCGATTTAGAAAGGCACCGTGGGTATGTATGCACGTTTCCCTTCGCGCATACAAATTTTCAGCGTGATGTGAGGTGCTGTGCTTGTGGTTGGCATCCCGCCATCTCACGGCAACACCCTCTCCGGAGTGGCGGTGGTGGCCATCTCGATGCGTCAAGAAAGGCTGTCTAAGGTACCATATGATAATAAAATAGTATCATATAGTACTAGCGAATATTTATTACATAAGCACGTTGCATACGCTTGATGGGCTGTCCATCTTGCGCACACTAACGGTCATAACCCTACCGCAACTTCTAGAGGCCGGTGAGTGGGGGAGCTAAGCACCCAAGTAGACACTTGAAGGCCATATTATGCCTTCTTAAGCATATACAAGTGATATGTATACCTTCAAATGTTTCCTTAATTGCTGAGCTTGCCTGCGCAAGAATTGATCCTTACCACTGTGAGCTCGTACGCGGCGGTCCTTGACACTGTGACCGTTGACCAAACTTCGTTCGAAGTCGTCCGCCGTCCGATTTTCAAAAATGTTGCAGAAGTGAAGAGCTCTCGTCGAGGAGCTTCCATCGGTAAGGTTAGATTTGGAATCGTGTAGAAAAAACGGACCATTGGCTTGTATGCAATGCTCTGCATGGTGCATCGCGGATGACTGCGAGGCCGCATGATGAGGGCTGAGAGGGGGCGGGGGCGGGAGGGGTACCAACGGCTCTGTCTCAGCGTCCTGGGGGCACTTCAGGACGCCTTCGCGGAGGTGGCGACGTGGGGCACTCTGAAAACCATCATCACCTTCTACCAGATCTTGTGCGCGGTCGCCAGCCACCTGAATGTGCCTTGGCCGTCGAGCTTCAGGAGCACCATGCAGGCGAGTTCCTGGATTCTCTCTCTCTCTTTCTTTCACCGGAATCGGTCCAAGGATAAACCACACACCGGAGTGCAGTTGCAGCATGTTCCATCAGCATGCAGGAGTTGATACGGCCTGCATAGGCAGCCGTCCGGTGGAGCGCTGATCCTCGAGTTGTGGACCGGGCGTTTCCGACCAGGTGATGAACGTGGTGAACCTCGACTTCTCTTACGTCAAGGCAGTGAACTGCCTGCTGGGCGAGCACACGCACTACCAGCTCCTGCTTACGCACACCGTCAGCCCAATTGCCATTGGCCTGTGCCTGCTCGCCCTTCACACCGTGGGCCAGTCAGCGGGTCAGTCGCAGCTTACAGCCATGCGCAGCGCCGAGTTCACCAACAATTGTTGGCTAGCCTTCACGCTGCTCCTCTACGCCATCTACCCGACCGCCTCGCGCACCATTCTGCTGGTGCGCTGCACCACCCGCCATTTCTTAAGGGTGATGGTTTCAGCCTCGGGTAGGCTCCACCCGCTCATTTCTGCGGCGATGGTCATTCCGGCAGGCTCCGCCCGCCATTTCTGCGTGCGATGGTGGTCGGCCTCGCAGGGCTCCACCCCGCTCATTTCTGCGGCGATGGTCATCTCGGGCAGGGCTCCCGCCCCTGGCCATTTCATGGGCGATGGTCATCTCTGCAGGGCTCCGCACCGGCCATTTTCTCATGGCATGGTCATCTCGGCAGGGCTCCACCACCGCTTATGGCGATGGTCGCCTCGGGTGGGCTCCACCGCCATTTCTGCGGCGATGGTCAGGCTCCCGGTAGCTCCACCCGCCATTTCTGCATATGATCATCTCGGGTAGGCTCCACCTGTCATTTCTGCGGTACAGTCGCCTCGGCAGGGCTCCACCCGTCATTTCTGCGGCGATGGGTCGTCTCGGCAGGCCTGCACCCAAACATTTCTGCGTGATGGTCGGCCCCGGGCAGGGCTCCACCCGCCATTTCTGCGGGCGATGTGGTCGTCTCGGGGTAGGGCTCCACCCGGCCATTTCATGGGCGATGGTCGCCTCGGGCAGGGCCCGCCCGCCATTTCAAGGGAAGCGGGGAGTGGGTCGTCTCGGCAGGGCTCCACCCGCCATTTCTGCGGCGATGATCATCTCGGCAGGGCTCCGCCCGCCATTTCTGCGGCAATGGTCATCTCGGCAGGGCTCCGCCCGCCATTTCTGCGGCGATGGTCGTCTCGGCAGGGCTCCGCCCGCCATTTCTGCGGCGATG
>LGRX02010150.1:0-39692 GCA_001247695.2 Cymbomonas tetramitiformis | reverse complement strand
GGACTTTCTTATTGGTGAGTGATTACTGTACCTGACTTTAAGTTCAGGGATTAGGTTTCGGCCTACGAGTGACGGTCACCCAGACTACTCTAGGATGAGGCAGGTGACAGATTTTAGGTGTCACTGTGCCAAATCCAGCAATCATCGCACATCGGTGTCGCACGGTACGGATTTTTATCATCGCATATCTGTGTCGCACAGTACGAATGCGAATGTCGCTGTCGCTCATCTTTGTCGCACAGTACGAATTATGTGCATCTCTGTCGCGCTTGATGCGAATCATGTACATCGCTGTCGCAGTTGATGCGAATCGTGAACACTGACGCTCATTTTTCATTTACGCGCATGATTCCCGCATATCGTACCATATCCTGCGATTATTGACAGCTTACATGTACGATTCGTACATTCGTGCGCACACCTTGTCGCAATATATTCACTGTTGTAATGCTGTTGAATGCGAATATGGTCGCGCTGATGATATTATGTGCAACGTTGCTCGTCGCTGACGATATGTGTCGCTGGCGATGTTTTGTGCAAACGTTGTCGCGTATATGCAGTTATGCTGATATTCGAAGATATGTGACGGGAAGGACGAAATACATATACACAAAGGGTGGATATATATAGGCCAACCCGGCAAGAAACAACGAGTGGGAGGCAGAGGCCACTCAGCATATCACAGTCTAAGATGAGATAATAAAATAACTTAGGTGTTTTATTATCGGACGGAACTGACGGCAGGCAAGATGCAAGTGACACTACACGACGGCGAGGGGTGACACAGGAAGAGACAGTCACCCCCATTTTATGGGGGGGCGAAAGTCAGTCTCCCCATGACACCACCTCACCCTGAAGGTGTGAGGTGCCACGATGCCAACTTGCAAGGCCAGGCCTAACATCCTACGGCAAGCACAAAGGCGAAACCCTAAGGAAACATACATCTTGTGAGACCCAAAGGGGTCTTTTTCAACCCAACTAGTGTGGCTTCGCCTGCGTTGGTCTCTAGATGCGTGCTCTAGGGGCTTACGCCCATGCATGTGCTGCGGGGATAAGCTACTCCCGCAGGCCAACCGGCAATCCTAGGCTCCAGCGGTCGAGGGTGGATGGCGGCGTAGCTCTCGATGGTGGATGAAGTCGAGCGCCGCCAAGATGCGGTCAACCAACGCCCACGCGGTGCGGGGCGAGGGTGGGCGGCACCACCAGAGCGCGTGCGGTGACGCGGGCACTCTGAGAGAGGTGAAGGCGGAAGACGAGGTGTGCCTCCACTCCGCTGCACACAAGTGCGAAAGCAGAGAGGAAAAGCGGTGGGATGAGGTCTGCAGCACCACCAAACACCACAAGGCAGTGGCCAAGGGGCACGTAGGGTGGAGGGGAGAGTGGAGGATGCTGCGGGGTGAGCTCGTAGTGGTCAAAGCTCATGTCGACGATGGGTTTGATGGACTCGACTTTGGTGTCTGGTGCATAAGCACCACCAGACACCACCAGACCATAGTCCGCGGTAAAAAGCTGCCGATGCGCTCGAAGGGACGCAAGGGCATCCCGAACGGCGGCCATGCGAGCACGTTGGAGCTCAACAAACATGGCCGACAGCAGGCTGCAGAAATCTGCGGACCAAAAGATAGGGTTCCCAAGTGGAGAGATAACTTTTTGAAAAAATCAACCGAATCCAGCGATGGAAGGGTCAAATCGGGGTAGATTTTCGCGGGGAAAACGGTGGTGACGTCAAAAACGTCGTGCGATACGCCAATTTTGCTGCAGTCGAGGTGCTGCTGGCCAGAGCGCAAAGTAAAATCGTCGAGGACAAAGGTGCTCGCGTAGATGTTGGGTCGAGGACAGGGTGCTCGACGAAATTCTCGGTGTCGATGAGGCACACGAGGTCAAGATGGAGGCGTAGAGGACAAGGGTGCTCAAATGAAGATCAACGACGCGAGGGGCGACGTTGCGTACCGCAAGCAAGGTGGTCGCGGGATCAGAGAAGGCGAGAATGATGAGCGACCACTACCAAGTGGTCAAGCCCATAACCTGATGGGAAGGACGAAATACATATACACAAAGGGTGGATATATATAGGCCAACCCGGCAAGAAACAACGAGTGGGAGGCAGAGGCCACTCAGCATATCACAGTCTAAGATGAGATAATAAAATAACTTAGGTGTTTTATTATCGGACGGAACTGACGGCAGGCAAGATGCAAGTGACACTACACGGCGAGGGGTGACACAGGAAGAGACAGTCACCCCCATTTTATGGGGGGGCGAAGGTCTGTCTCCCCATGAATATGTGCGAACTCAGTCGAGCTGCATACAATATATTATATATATGTGACTAGTCTGCTGCACACACTTGTTCTCGTTCTTCGCCTGAGCGGAGGATACCAATGCCAGGGCTCGCTATGCGAACGCTATGTTGACGCGGCTGCTATTGAACAGTAACAGCCGAAAGTAACATTATGGTGGGTTATGAGTGCAGCAGGCTGGTGACCAGAAGTGCTTGCTTGAGCCCAATGCTCCTCATATACTTCCAGTGCCTTCACACATCTCATGCGTTACCACCATCGGGTTGTGAACCCGAGGGCACTGGGTGAACTTCCCGCATCGGCTGGTCGATATAGCCTTTGATGCTCGCATGCCGTTCATTTTATGCTAGAAGCGAAGACGCGTCTTATCAGGACACTTCGGTTCTTCAAGACTTGTCTTGCTTCGCCATCTCGATGCCATATACTTGGCCTCTCGATGACAGATGTCACTCACCTTAGGTGGATGACAGACATTATGACTGTACATGCCATAGTCGACCGTACTGACAATACTCGACGACTGTATGTCATTATGACATATGACATGACATGGTATGACAGGTATGACATGTATGACACATATGTCATCGGTCATATCCCTGACAGGTTCATGCCAGTCGGTGCATGCTAGCCTGCACCAGTGCAATAGGTACAGTCAAAGCCTGTACCATTGATTTCGCGCTACAGGCCGGCCTGTACCGAAATCGGCCGGTATATACCGGCGACTTGCTCACTTGCACGGCATGCAGGTAAGCGGTGAAATACAGTACAATTTATAATCATTACTATTCCGTGTAGTTGCATATCGCGGTCGGCAATGCAGTCCTAGTGACACAGTTTGAGGGGTGAAACAAGATGTGCCAAAGTCAGGCTCCCCATGCGGAATCTATTATCGCAGATTGAAGAAGTTAATCCACGCGTCATCAACAGCGTTCTGATTCTAAAGCAGCCGTAACTCTTGGTGGAATTAATGCTCCTAGAAATTTCGTTTTCACAGGAATTTTCAAATTTGTGAACTTTACCCAAAACCACCTTACCACTAAAGTTTGCAAAGTGGTTTGTTCCAACTTTTTGCAATGTTTGAGAACCCCTCTAGTGAAAGCACGCCCTACTATGATCAGGTTGGTGAATAGACCGGCCTGCATCAGGACCACACACCGAGCACTTCTAGCTGCCTAGACGATCACAAGTCACCCTCGTGACCAAATGGATTGTGCTGCTCGTCGGTTGTAGACATGATGTGAGGATATCCCGGTTACCTATGGGCATGTGTTCTTCCAGAGTTGTGGGAAGGATAGAACATAGGGGAAATAAACCGAATACAGACTTACAGAGCGCGCGGACAGGTGGAGTAGATGAGCTTATGTGATACCTGGCTGTTCATGTTTTGGGATGGGAACAAGAACAGAGCAGAACTCCTTTTACCCCATGGTTCTTTGACATTTATCTGACTGCAGCTGAGTGCAAAACAAGGAAGGCACACATATTTTTGCATACCAGCCAAAGATCTAGTTGCATAGAAATTCAGAACCTTAGCTTCAGCGACTTAGTCCATGAGAAGTACAGGGGAGGCAATTTTTTTCTATTACTACTACAGATACTGTAAGTTTGAATACTAAGTGTCTAGTTTTCCCTCACATCCTCACTATAGTGGCACTATAGTGGACTCACTATCAAGCCAGGTGCACCAGATGCAGGAGACACTGCTCCTTGGCCGGAGCTGTGAATAACCTACAGCACCAACAGGCTAAAATTTACATCGCTCATAACGACTGCAATCAACAACCGTGGAGAGCCGCCGGTTGTTTCCCAGGGACACCCGGACAAAAACTAAGGTGCAGGTCGTGGGTGACCTTGTTGCAAAATGGATGTGCCAGTTGTCGCGCGAGACGAAACATTTCTGCAGGTGACATGCAAGAAAGAAAGGAGACAGCAAATAGCGCCCAAATGTGAAAAGGTAAGCCCAGTTGCGACTCTCCGGCAACAGCTATAGAGATTGCGGATCGCTTCTGGATATTGAGCAGCAAGTAGCTTTTATCACTACTATTCTACTACCGCCATGAAGCCTCAGAGCCTCCATTTCCAGAAAGGGCTGCCGCCGGAACGCCTGGAGACCGGCAACGATAACTCGAAAAACTGTTTCCTGCTCAGGTCAAGGCAGAGAACCTCGAAGCAGCATATGGACCGGGAATGAGTGGTGCGCCGTAACTTGGACGAGTGGCAGCACGGAACTTTGAGCACTGCGGCAAGTTCTTGAAACGCTTTAATGCTGCTGCTACCCATAGCTCCCAAACAAAAACCTTTGAAACCGCTTGTCGATTATCACGATAGCTTAGTCCCCCGTGCCTTGGCGCGGAGCGAGCACAGGTCTGACACCTGCAATGCCACAGAGCAAGTGCTCAGAAAGAAGAAGGTACAGGCCGAGCAAAGTGCGCTTCGCAGGGCTCAAACGCAACGCCAATAGAACGAGAAAACTTGCACGGCGGCTGCAAAAAGAGCACAGATGTGCTATGTCGCATTTTACGTTGCTGATTATGCAGGTGCTGAGGCTAAAAGTAAAGGAGTATTTCGGCCGCCAAAGCTCCTCACAGCGAAGGTCCAACGAAGGCATGTATGGACAGGCTGAACAGCAGGTCGGTAGAGAGAAAGAGCCTATCGCGTTCCAGGCGGGATTCTGATGTTCGCGAGGAGACCGAGAGCCAAATATTGCTCTGGTCGGTTAACATCGTCACCACTGAAACAAGAAAGACCGAGGCCTGCTTCTGTTGAAATATTTCAACATTCAAGCAAAATAAACAGGGAAACTTGCAACGAAGTTCCGCCAAAGAAGGCGACTGATGAGGTTGAAAAACCCTTCCTCCGGATCTCTCAGCCTTATCAGAGTGCAGGGTAAAGGCGCGAAACCTCTGTGTGAGGAATCCGGGGCGCAAAGCTTTCGAAAGCACTGCTCTTTTCTCCACACGCTCTGCGAAAACTCACCGTCCAACCTTTCGCATCTGCATATTGGAGGAGCTCGTCTGGAACCCCAGCACGTTTCAAGTCTTGCATCGTTAAATTTCGTACAAAGTCTTGATCAGAATCCAAGTCCTTCACCTCCATATCATCACCTGAATAGCGTGAGGGTCTTGCGAGACGTCACATATCGAGTCAAGGTCAAAAAAACTCAATACTAATTCTTCGTTCAAGGCAGCCTGAGGGACTAACGCTCCTCAAAACCGCCTTGAAGCAAACTATGATGGGGAAGCGAATTTTCGTAAGCGGGAGTCTCGTCCGAAGAGGCCTTCAGTACATTACAGATATTTATCGCTGTTTACCCAGTAACAGTCAGGTCTTCCTCACCAGCGTTTGGAAGGTTTCCTTTATCCTGGTACTCTGCGCGTTGAGCAGAATTCTCAGCCCAATTACCCCCGTACATCTCTATGATCGGTATGCCTTCGTCACTAGGTAGATCGTCGATGGACGCGTCCATGGACGGTATCATGGGCGTTTGCGGCGTGGATGGACAGGTCTTTTGGGACTGTGAGTTGGACAGCTCTTGCTGACTATCAGTAACAAGCGAGGGCCTACCGGGCGTTGAAAATCCATCTAAGTTTATGTCTGAAACGTCTGAAGCTGCCGGCGACGGCAAGCGCAAATTAGCGGCCGGCCTATGCCACAAACCCTTTAACTCATCCAGGGACGGTAGCTCTGCCAGTAGCTCCTCCACTCTCGGCGTTAAATCATCCGGTATTTCCATTTGATCCCAGTCCATCTCCTATATGCTATTGCAGGATAACGGTGTCAGTCTCACCGAAAAGCTTCACTCGTGCTCGAGTGTTCGGTGATTTGTTTTGACAGGCGAGTTCCTGGTTTCAATTCCTGGCTTTTTACGCTTTTGCTATAAAACGTGCATTCTATTGCGATTGGCGAACTCGGAACTGGAGCGCGATCCCTCACGTCAGCCTGCCCTCGCACGTCGCAGGCGAAGGATTACAGTATTTCATTTGATTTTTTATCCGATACTCTCGACGTCTCGTCTGCCGATCTCAATACCAAGGGGTATAAACTAAGGGGATGCCACGCCCAGTATGTAACGCTAGTTTATACCCCTTGCTCAATACATAGGAGCTCGAGAGAATCCGGAGGAGCCTCCAGGCAGGGGCCGTGGGTCTCCGGACGTCCGGAGTCCGGAGAACCGACGCGACGCGACGCGAGGGGGTCGAGCATAGAAAATGTAAAATAAAAAATGAGATAAACGGGGTATCAAAATTCTAAACTCAAAAATTGAAACATCAAAAAAACATCATCAAACAACATGTTACCTACTAGTATTATAATACTAGGCGGATCGATCTCAAAAAGAGATCTCCGCTAGGCCATCTGACCGTAGGATCATGTGCGCGACAGTGCTTCGCTTTTTGCATCCCAACATGCCATGCCATAACGCGTGGGTGGCGTCGCGGTAAATGTACGCGACTGCAGTGGCACTGTCATCGTTAGCGTCTGGCGATCGTGAGATCGGAAGTTCGTGTGTGTCGCCCGTTGGGATTCGCGCTTTGCTGCTGCTGATTAAGTAAGTAAGTAAGTAAGTAAGTAAGTAAGTAAGGTAATTTGGCCAGGTTCCAAATCATAAGGAGCAGAGGTTTGTTATCATTTTGATACCAGGCCAGTCGATCTAAAGATCTCCACTAGGCCTGCGAGCTGTCATCTGTGAAGTTATGATTCTGAACACCGCGTCTGCCATGCCATGCCATAACGTCGGGGTGGCGTCGCGTCGCGGCACACGTGGACTGTTGAACTGTATTCAAGGTAGTTATGGCTGCCACGTCAGACAAATATGCCTATTATTGCCCCTTTCTTCTGACGTGGCAGCCATAACTAGCTTGTCGCTCGCTCGTCTTCGACTGATCCTACGGTCGCACTGCTCGCTCAGACCCGAATGCTATTTCTTGCCACGGCTGGGGCGCGGCGCGGCTGGCGTGGGGAGGGAACACCATCCTTCATACCTGACACTTTTTGGCAAGGCCCTTACCATGTGCACCCACTATCGTGAAAGCCAATCAAAACATGCCAGCTCAAAGATGCCATTGCAATACGACTTTTGTAAGTGCACAAATGGCAAGACGCCATTGGTTGTCGATGACGAGCGAGCGCCAAAATCGGGGTATGTCACATTTGCAAGATCGAGCTAAATGCAATGCAACGGCGGGAGATCGGACGGCGCCCGGGCTAAATAGGAATAATGAACTAATGCCACGGGCTGAATCGAACTTAAATTATTGCCACCGGGCTATCTTACAATTTTTTTTTCTTGTGAAACGGGCTATCTTGGAATTTTTCAATAAGATAACGGGCTATCTCAGACAGGTCAAACATGCCGACGGGCTGCGGTTAAAGCCATCGGGCGATCTCAAAATTAAATTGAAGTCACGGGGCTATTTTGGAATAAAATTCGTTGCCACCGGGCCAAATAGGAATAAAAATGTATGCCACCGGGCTATCTCACATATAAATTAAAGCCACCGGGCTAAATAGGAATAAAAATTGTTGCCACCGGGCTATCTCACAATTCACCCTTAATTCTATTGTCAATTGTGACACTCCGACTGTGTCACTGTATTCAGGGAGGGGGAGTATCTATAGTAATCAAGTAATGCTCAGGGGCAACGAAAAGCGGGCGTGGTGATACGGCAAGATAAACAGGCCGTGAATATATTATCAATATACAAATTAACACTGCGTTGTTGGACAACAACGCGTGTGTAAGATATAGCGGGTGATGAGTGCAGTCTCTGAGTGAAGATCTGCTTGAAGCCCAACGCTTCCTCATCTTATACCATACGTCTCCTATCATCATAGATAGTACCGCCATTGGGTTGTGAACCCGAGACGTAGGTTGAACGACCAGTATTGTGATAACGAATAGTTCGTTCATACTGTGCATGCGTGTTCCGCACAAAGATGGTTCTTGTTTGTCACTTCAAGATGTATCTTGCTTTGCCATCTTTCATGGGGAGACAGACTTTCGCCCCCCCCATAAAATGGGGGTGACTGTCTCTTCCTGTGTCACCCCTCGCCGTGTAGTGTCACTTGCATCTTGCCTGCCGTCAGTTCCGTCCGATAATAAAACACCTAAGTTATTTTATCATCTCATCTTAGACTGTGATATGCTGAGTGGCCTCTGCCTCCCACTCGTTGTTTCTTGCCGGGTTGGCCTATATATATATATCCACCCTTTGTATATATGTATTTCGTCCTTCCCGTCAGGTGATGGGCTTGACCACTTGGTAGTGGTCGCTCATCATTCTCGCCTTCTCTGATCCCGCGACCACCTTGCTTGCGGTCACAACGTCGCCCCTCGCGTCGTTGATCTTCATTTGAGCACCCTTGTCCTCTACACCTCCATCTTGACCCCGTGTGCCTCATCGACACCGGGAATTTCGTCGAGCACCCTGTCCTCGACCCAACATCTACGCGAGCACCTTTGTCCTCGACGATTTTACTTTGCGCTCTGGCCAGCAGCACCTCAACTGCAGCACAATTGGCTTGTCGCACGACGTTTTTGACGTCACCACCGTTTTCCCCGCGAAAATCTACACCGATTTGACCCTTCCATCGCTGGATTCGGTTGATTTTTCAAAAAGTTATCTCTCCACTTGGGAACCCTATCTTTTGGTCCGCAGAATTCTGCAGCCTGCTGTCGGCCATGTTTGTTGAGCTCCAACGTGCTCGCATGGCCGCTGTTCGGGATGCCCTTATTGCGTCCCTTCGGGCGCATCGGCAGCTTTTTACCGCGGATTGTGGTCTGGTGGTGTCTGGTGGTGCTTATGCACCAGACACCAAAGTCGAGTCCATCGAACCCATCGTCGACATGAGCTTTGACCACTACGAGCTCACCCCGCAGCATCCTCCACTCTCCCCTCCACCCTGCGTGCCCCTTGGCCACTGCCTGGTGGTGTTTGGGGGTGCTGCAGCCATCATCCCGCCGCTTTTCCTCTCTGCTTTCGCGCTTGTGTGCGGCAGAGTGGAGGCACACCTCATCTTCCACCTTCGCCTCTCTCAGAGTGCCCGCGTCACCGCACGCGCTCTGGTGGTGCCGCCCACCCTCGCCCCGCACCGCGTGGGCGTTGGTTGACCGCATCTTGGCGGCGCTCGACTTCATCCACCATCGAGAGCTACGCCGCCATCCACCCTCGACCGCTGGAGCCTAGGATTGCCGGCTGGCCTGCGGGAGTAGCTTATCCCCGCAGCACATGCATGGGCGTAAGCCCCTAGAGCACGCATCTAGAGACCAACGCAGGCGAAGCCACACTAGTTGGGTTGAAAAAGACCCCTTTGGATCTCACAAGATGTATGTTTCCTTAGGGTTTTGCCTTTGTGCTTGCCGTAGGATGTTAGGCCTGGCCTGGCAAGTTGGCATCGTGGCACCTCACACCTTCAGGGTGAGGTGGTGTCATGGGGAGACAGACCTTCGCCCCCCCATAAAATGGGGGTGATTGTCTCTTCCTGTGTCACCCCTCGCCGTGTAGTGTCACTTGCATCTTGCATGCCGTCAGTTCCGTCCGATAATAAAACACCTAAGTTATTTTATTATCTCATCTTAGACTGTGATATGCTGAGTGGCCTCTGCCTCCCACTCGTTGTTTCTTGCCGGGTTGGCCTATATATATATCCACCCTTTGTATATATGTATTTCGTCCTTCCCGTCAATCTTCGAGTTCGACGTACGAACTCTCGATGACAGGATCATTCAAGTCTTTCCTTGAATAATGACAGATGATATGACATTATCATCTGACGACATGTACAGTCCTGGTCGACCGTACTGACGACTGTCATAATAATATATGACACGACCGACTGTCATAATAATATATGACACGACCGACTGTCATAATAATATATGACACGACTAGACATGACATGACATGGTATGACATATCTGACAGGCATGACACGTATGACATGCATGACACATATGTCATCGGTCATGACCCTGACAGATCTCCCCTCTTAAAAGAGTTGTGACCTCACAACGGGCATCCCCTCTTAAAAGAGTTGTGACCTCACAACGGGCATACCTTTGCATATGTCTATGATGTCTTTGTTGTTGTCGCTTCTTGCTGGTACCAGTCTTCTTACACCGTTTTGAGGCGTCCCTCATGGTGTTTTTAGGTTATTGGGGGGAACTGAGTCCACTTTAGTCCCTCACCTTACAGTTCTCACGATGTAGCCCCCTTTTCAAGTTCGTATCGTATTTCAGAGTGACGTTTCAAGGTTCAATGAATTGCGTTTCGTGATGCAGATTGACGATGGATTACTGATTGATCCATACGTATCGTGCGCCAGAGTGACGATTCAAAGCATCCGAAGTCTACGTTACGGATTATTTGCGCTAGCCGTCGTTCTTTGCGAACGATGATCCCACGATTTAACGATTTATAATCGCACGATTCTCGGCCTGATATAGTGCACCCAACCCTTCCTCCCCTCCTTAAACTACTTTGGAGGATCATAGGTGGCAATCGGGGAGCCCGTGTTTGTTTCCGGAGTTATTTCACCGGGGGCTTGTTTTATTGCAAAGAGAGTGGCCCTGCTTAACGGGATTGGACTTATAATCCTTACCCGGTCTGCTCACTCTGATATGGTCCAGTACGCACGCTTTGACGAACATCTATCGCGATGAGTGAGAATGGATTCGCCACGTACTAATGTGAAATTTCTTTAGTTATGTTTGTCAAGCACAACTTAGGATCACAACTCCGTCTACCTCAGTCGATATCTCCGGTAGCTTCGGATGACTGGCCACAGAATCCGACGACAAACCACGGTCTTGGCAAAGGTAGCATTAGCAGTTTTTCACAGATATTGGTACCCGCATATGCGTATCTGTGTAAGGGTATGATTTATACAAGGCTCACTACACCTTAGCAAGGAAGGATCAATTCCTGCTCCTGTCATATCAATTTGATGCAGGGTAAAAATGTTAGGGATATAACCCTGCAGTTCTCGGGTTGCAGCCCATTGCACCGAAGGCGCATCGCAGTTCTTGGGATGCAGCCCTGATATATATATATATGACCGATGGACGAAAACCTCTTGGGTATATGTTTCCACGGCCTGATTATTATTTGGTCGGCAATTTTTGGCAAAAAGTCATTGGCTATCAGCTTTTGACTCAGAAGCCACAATGTTATAGAAGCTGCGACCTATTGTGATCATATGCGGCAGTTATGCCTTCAGCATACGTAGACAATATGATTATGTGGAACTTATAATCTCATCATGATAAATTTATCCAGGTGTTAACAAATGTTCAGGATTTGATAAGGGGTTGACGCCCCACAAGCCAAAGATCACTGTCTCATAAGGCTCGCCTCAAGTGTGCGGCTTTGAGGATTAGCGTCCTGGCGAGGCACAGTCATGATGCTTCCTAGTCCATAATGGAGCTGGAAATGAGAATGCAAAAGATATCCGAAGACAGGAAGGCTTTTGGTTGGCCAGAGTTGCTGTCTAGATGCTTAACCTCGATGGGGTTGCATTCGGATACAAACTGTGCAACCATGCATGTGACTTATGTATTGATGTATGACTTTGATGAATTGTCTCTTGTCATGAACCTGGAAGGAATGACGGGCAAATAGTTAGAGTGGCGGATTTACTCACTCGGCTTTGCTGTTATGGAATTCGATGCCTGATGGCACAACTGGCAATCCTTTGCTCAGATGCTTTCCTTAATACATTGGCAACAACTTGTGTGCCAGCTTTCCTAGATTTGGGGAGAAACCATGGATCAACAATTTATAAAATCAAAAAACATGTATCAAGGTTGATTCAATGAATCCTTCAACTCTTGAATTTCGACAATCAGCATCTCAGGCTGTTGACGTCAAAGTGATGGTCGTAAGCTTACAATATAGCTTATTCACCTTTGAAAAACCATCGTTCTCCTATGTCAGTGCCCTTCATATAAATGATAGAGCCGGAGAAATATGCATCTATGATTTCCTCATAATGAACTTCATGTGTTATTAAGTCAAATAAGACTTCATTTGATGTTTCAATCGGCATGATGTACCGTGTCACCAACTTTATGGCTGCTATACACAGATGCTGGAACTTTTGATAAGATTTTTAATCTTCCAAGCAAAATCACAATGATGTAAATCAATTTGTGGCAGCTGTATGAAAAATGAATGAATCTATACTCTTCCTTCCCCTCGTAAAAAGAGATGTATCAAACCAATTAGATGGTGATGGAGGATGTTATTCAATCATTATGTTATGTGAAAAATGGTTTGATAGAGAATCAGACTAAAATTACTCATCGAATGCTTTAGAGGTAACAATGTCAATCTGAACATTGATTCTCTGTACGTCATATTGGCAATATGCCTGACGATTTTGAATGTGGCAAATGCCAGATGATGTCAAATGCAATTGTTGGGTTGCAGCCCACATACATTTGTCAATTCAGGGTCACTATAGTGTGCCCAACTTAGACAATTTTCTGGAAAATGATTGTCATGATGAACAAAGAAATCAGTAATGGTACCGAAGTTAACTTTGGTATCGAAGCTAATGGAGAGTCAATCAAGAAGTGTCCGTAATGACAACAACTTACTACGAGTTGTATTTTCATAGTTGATGGATGGCTGACATGTCATTTTATTATGAATGGAACATGGCATTGCCTAGTGATATGTGTATATTCTTCAGCACATGATCACTTATCTCAATGGTGCCCATTTTATTTTTGGGCAAACACTATTCAGAGACTTGTTATGATGATAAAGCAGTATGAATGATGAATGTGTCATTTCAATCCGATAGAATTGTGACTTGTTTTATAACTATAAAATTTCTGTCACTTTCCAAAATGAGGATGAACTGTGCTTGGAGACCGTATGCAGATTGCGGGTTTTCCAAGACTTCGTGGCCTAATGGATGAGGCAACAAATTTCTAAACATTCCATAATGAATTTTCAAAGAGTCTTCATTTCTTAATGAAGCATGCTTGTCTTATGTGCAAAAATGATATGAAATTACAAATATGGTGTCAATCTATATGTGGATGGTTTATACCATTGTATGCTATTCCACAAATAAGTAGTGATGTCAGAATAAAAACTTTGGATAATTGCAGCTCAGTACAAACCCGAGTGCATTCAAGTCCATTTGTATGCTCAGAATCTGAATCTAATGTACTTTCTATATGCACAGAATAGAACATTTTTTCTATGCGATTCTGGATTCAGGAACTAGAGTCAATGTAAAAGTCTTTTCCTATTTCAGACGATGAAACCTTTATTTCCTTAGGTGCAATACCTTATTGTAAGGAATAGTCATTTTCAATACAAGTTTCAATCGATTTTCTCAAATCTGTCACTTGTATGATGATCAGATTGGTCAACTTTACAGCATAACCACTTCCCCTCGCTGAAGGAGATGATTCCCATCATAGGGCGGTATATTAGCTGTTTTCATATGACACATGGAAAATATGAGTAACTCTTGGAGAATTTTTGGATAAACATCCTGAATTGGCTGTGCTTGATTGCTCTATGCCCAAGAATGACCGAAGAGATTACTTGCCAATTTTAGCCATATGGCGTAGAGGCTGCTTAACAACGGTTGGGCCATAAGCTGGATAGCTATGTTAGCTATGTTGGAGGCTGAATAGCCATGATTGCACAGATTCTGTCTTTCATGATGAATAGACCTCTGAGAAATGGTGTCTGAAAAATCAATACTTTTGACAACAACTCAACCTTTTGGTATGATGAAGAGCTGATGATCTTTGTTGCACTATATAAAATGCCTCGTGACATATAATCTCACAGAATAGGCATTGCTCAATGGCAATATGATCAGATATGTAATGATCAATGAAGCCAAGATGGTTGGTATGGCTCATTCAGTAGGCATAATTATTTCAAAGAGATGCCAATACACGGATACATATCAAGGCATAAGGGCAATAGGCTTATTGTATAGCCTTAAAGGCAGCTAGCATTTATGCTACATTGGTTAGCTCAGTGGCTTTGACCTTTCTAGGTGTTGTACTCTTGACACCTTTAATGATACAATCAGATGATATGTATGAAATATCAAGAATGGTTGCCCTTTTTAATGATCATCGGTGGCAGAGGTTATAGTGCTTGCACCGTGTCAATATACAATTCTTGTTTAGATACATGTTAGACTGGATGTATACAATGTCTAGGTCTTCAAAATCAAGCTCATATGTATGTCATGGCTGATGACCTTAGAAATGTTTGATACATATATGTGTCAGCTTCATGGAGTTCTGCATGGTTTGACTATACATAGTCAGGCTTACCAAAACAAAAACAATGATGCAACTTATATTTGTTTTATTATTTGTCTTTATTATTTATTTGGTTTTTAGTTGTATTTCTAGCTTATCATCTTCCCCCCTCAAGGAAGTGTATTGCTAGGCGGTTGTCAAGCGCCGTTCAAATACAACAGAGGTCCGACCTCTATGTGATGACGTGGAAGCTTTCTATGAAGCTGGATAGCAGTTCTCGGGTTGCAGCCCATTGCACCGAAGGTGCATTGCAGTTATTGGGATGCAGCCCGAATCCACGTCATCAGCGTGGGTCATATAGTGCCCAAGCATGTGCTGTATATATACAACACTACCCTCCAGCGGCGAAGTGGCTTTGCTATTACCATCATCGTATGCCGTGGGATATCAATATATAATCAGAGAGCATGGTAATATATGTACCATGTTTGTCAGTATCGGAGAGACTGTGTCTTCTTTAAAATCCTCATGACTATATGTATAGTGGTGCTATACTGATGTCAACACCTTCTCTCTGAGTGATTTATTGATTTCAGATGTGATGTCGTGGCATAAATATGTCCACGTCATTGGCACGAGGCATGTTGTGTCCATGCATACACGATCTTAGCGCAGGTCACAATACAGTGCCCGAGCATACGCGATTTTAGCGTAGGTCACATTGTGCCTCTATTTATTACATCTGAGAATATCTGTTACTCATCTTTGTGAGTCTAGACAGCATTGTGCTGATTGCAATGCTTTCTTTGGTGACTTATATATCACAGATTATACCTAATAATGTGGTGATTAGTCCAGTGCAATATTTTGTCACCGGAATGTACAGGGATTGTGAATGATTGCAATCCAGCCGGAGGAATAATCCCAACAGCTTATTCTGTACTAATGAATTCATCGGAGTTATACTCATTTCGACGATTCAAAAACCATGTCATTGTAGTGATGACAACTCATGTGAATATATAGGGTTTTTATCAGAATGCTTTTATGTGATGTCAACATATTATGAACAATTCACTTGCATCTCAGGACAAAGTAGTTTCGCTTGGAAGGTCTTGCATGGTGGTCACCAACAGTTATCAGCTGTTATTCGGGTGCCAAATTCTGCCTTCAGCACTGGGACTATATCAACCAGTCTTACAGCGATGCACTTGTCCTTCCCACTCTTATGTACGGCTATAGTGCCAAAGTATATCAGGTGGGATATATATATATATACATTATATAACTATCATCTTCTGATCCAGGATATGCAATTAAGCATGGTATCAGGTTATATGTTATGTATATAGTTCAGCATTTCAAACTTACTCGAGAATGTAAATGCTGAACAAAAGTCAACTTATAGTCATTGGGATATAGTTTCCCATCCGAGTTTACACTTTATTAGTGATGGTGGATTTAACGTTGTACAGATTTCAACGTTACTTGTGGATGCAGTGATTTTATCAAAAGCAATCCATCATAATCACCAGATCGGGAAAATGGATATGTGTATAATCCTATCCACCTTCTTCCCCCTCGAGGAAGTGTGAATACATAGACAGTCAGTTGCCTATATACCTCATAGCTTATAGCTTATAGGTTATAGCATGCAGTCCTTATAGGAAGCAGCTGTTACAGTTTTAGGGTTGTTGCCCAACAGTTCTTGGGTTGTTGCCCGATATATAATCATGTCTGTGTCGAAAACAACATGATATGTTAATGCCAAACACGAAGTTTATCGAAATTATAGTGGCATTTTAGGGCATGTCAGGTTACAGTGGCCCATATACCCAATAATATGATTAGGGTGTTACATGGTATCAGTAACCCTAAAATAGGTAAAAAATAAGCAGTATAAATATTTTGCAAATGTTTTTAAGCAAAACTGCATTTGATACCAAACTGAATGTTACAGGGTGTTCAGAAGGTACGTTACACCCCCTGACACACACATTCAATTTTAGGGTGTTACAGGGTGTTACACGTGTTATGTCATTCAGGGATTGTTATTTGATAGCTAAATATTCATTATAGCAAAAAAAATCAATCCCAAATTTTCAAAAGATTACACGTAGAACATTTTGACCGATTTATTGTTACAGCCAATATGTACACCCCTACATATTCCACACCTATTACCTAGGGTGTTACACGAGATATGACATGTGTCATTATGATTTTCTCATACCTCAATAGGTATAAAATCATATTATCAAATAAAATAAGGTCCAATTTTCAATTTTCAAATTTATCGCCAAAGGATTTTACCAATTTTGGCCGTTTTTCAACATATATATATATGTACATATCTCTGTGTATGTGGAATGTAAAGTACAGAATCACTGCAATAAACTTTACTTTTGCACATGACAAATTTCATGGCAAATAAGTAAATTATGCTGTATATCAACATCTATGGTTGACCGCATTTCTGGGTTTTACTGATTTAAACCCATGGCAGTAAATGTACATTCTGATGATATATAGAGTTATCAACTTAACCCCTTAGCTGCGACACGTTGAGAATTCTCAACAAGGCCTCGAAAATGAGAGCGTGGCTTACCATGAAACTGCATATGTGCGGTTGGCGCATCGAATATTGTAAGGTTTGTGGGTGCACTCATGATATATATATGGCTACAGGTTAACCAATAGTATAGCACATATACTAGTGCGATATATCTCTCACGTGTTAGTATTTCCAAACCCAAATTTGTCTATTTGTGTCATTTTGCGCTTAAAGTTGGCTTTGAAAAGTAGCTAACCAAGCCATAAACATCCCGTATTGGTAAGCATATACGTGGCCATGTGGAAATATACGATAGAAATGGATCCCGACGCCAGTCTCGCATGCAACATGGGGTATTATATCACCACACAGTCTCATTTTATGAGCAAAATCACCTGAGTTTTAGCTTAAGTATGGAAAACATTTCTTAAGTGAGGAAAACATTTGAATCCAAGTGTTTTTTCGGTGTTTTTTTGGCCATTTTTGGTATTTTTTGGCACATTGGGCGGTATTAATGCGTACTATGGATTAGGGATAGTCTAACATGTTAATTTCCGCGATATTTTACCATGATACAAGTCAATAAGACTGCAGTCACGCATCGTACACAAGACGTATGCGTAATTTCTATGCTCAAAATACTCAAAATTTTGGTTGGATAATCCATATATCTCGAGATATACGATAGATATAGCTATACCATGATTCGTTGTGGCTTATTTGATGGTCTCCTATAACATACATGATGTCGCATGCGTGCATGCGGCCATGATCACGCAATACTTTGAATTGTCCCCAAACCACATATTTTTGCAAAAAGTTCCAACCGCAACTAAGGGGTTAATCCGATATAACGGGCATAAACAGTTAGGGTTCGGGTTCGGGTGACAGTCATACACACTACTATAGGAAGAGTCACAAAGCGAGCGGTGTGACTGTTCCAGCAGATTTATCAAAATGATATTTCTTATTTAGAACATATCTGGACATTGCTTGACATAATCACAGCAATTTGACACAACACATTTGTATGTGTGTGTTGTCCTCAAAAACTATTATCAGATGTCATGTAGATACTGATCTGAGAGTTACATGCATTTGAACTGATCATATCTGAATCAATTATCATTATGCAATGTAGTTTTTGATGTTGCTCCAGCGATGATATGTGGAATGACGAGTGGACTGCACCCAACAGTTACCAGCTGTTGCATGGGTGCAGTATCTTGCCTTCGGGTCTGGAGATAACTCCATCCAGCCCTACAGCATGTTGGTTTATCTGTTCCCATATCTATCACAATCGCTGACACTTTACACGCACATGTGTTTGTAAAGTGGTATCTACATTATCATATACATGATAAATATTTAAGTTAATCAATTCACTTTGAATCAGTGAATATCAATACATACAATGCAGTGTGTGTGCATGTATAGTGCTTATTGATTAGCACTTTTTTGTCAGTGTGTGTGTGCGTGTGTGTGTGTGTGTGTGTGTGTGCTCACTTTTACACACTTTGCAGTAAGATAATTTCTGGACATTACAATGTTTCCAGACAGTTCATCATGCAGGATTATCAGTATACCATGCACTGAATACATCTAGCATGATATATTAAGTTTAGGAGTTATTGTAATTCCAAGATAATCTCATTTACAAAATGAGTTGCAGGATCTATTTCACATACAGCTCCGGTGAGCATCCTTTCAGTAATCCACAGTAGAACAATATGTGGTCCGAGGAGTATCTCGACTCCACCGGGTCATATTGAGCTAATTACTGTGTTAAGATTACTGAACAGGCACCTTATACTGTATGGGTTCTAATATAGTTAGCATGCACTGCAAATGAATGCTTTGGTGCACATCTAATGTATTGTGATGCCATCTATTCCAACTGTTACCGTGATCAAGTTGGATCATATAGAACATCTGTTATCATAATGCATGCACAACTTACAGTGTGGCAGTCATTCAGTATAAGATATACATATACTCAGATGCTGCAGGTAATATATGCTGTAAGTTAGTGTGTGCTCAAATAAACATTTTGCACACTATACTTCAGATAAGTATGAAATGCTGATGATTAGAAATATCGATGCAGTCATCAGGACATAGTGTGAATTGCTGCAGTATGGTGATCATACATTCACAGCAGTATAGTGATCATGCGTCCACAGCAGTATGGTGATCATGCGTCCACAGCAGTATGGTGATCATGCGTCCACAGCAGTATCCCTGCAAGTATACAATCATTATGCAGAGGATATTGACGCGCGTACACATTTGTATGTCTCGCTGCATAAAGACGCGTTAGGAATCATGCGCCCTAAAAAACGTGCGTCCATTGCATCAGATGAAATCACGACATCGCGCTGACGTGCACATCGCGCACACGAGCATCACATCAGTGCACATCGCGCTGACGAGCTAAAAATCATCGTACGAGCGGATTATTGTGGACGGTTCGAGTAGATCATTTGCGAAAATCGTTGCTGATGCACGTCACATGAATGAATGCGAGCGCGTTGTTAAACGAAATTTCGTGCGTCCAGTCGCAGTTGATGAAAATCATATGCACTGACGATCATTTTTCGTTCGCGCATCTACATCTCGCATAGAGTGACATTCCTGCGAATTTTGACATCATTTGCATACGTTCCGTACATTGTGCGCACACCTTGTCGCTTATAAAATCAAGACGATTTCTCTGCGGATGCTGTTAGCTGCGAATATGTTCGCGATGAAAAATCCTCGCGCAATCTCTATGCTGTCGATTATTCGAGCGTGCAGATATCACTATTCGCTGTGCAGATATTCAATATGAACGCTGTCGCCTTTATGCGCGCGCCTGCAATCCTGCGAACAATATATATATACTATGTCTGACGCTGCACTCACTTGAGTTCTCTTATCGTGCCTTGACGAGATTTAGGAGAATACCATATGATACGGCAAGATAAACAGGCCGTGAATATATTATCAATATACAAATTAACACTGCGTTGTTGGACAGCAACGCGTGTGTAAGATATAGCGGGTGATGAGTGCAGTCTCTGAGTGAAGAACTGCTTGAAGCCCAACGCTTCCTCATCTTATACCATACGTCTCCTATCATCATAGATAGTACCGCCATTGGGTTGTGAACCCGAGACGTAGGTTGAACGCCCAGTATTGTGATAACGAATAGTTCGTTCATACTGTGCATGCGTGTTCCGCACATGCTTAAAGCAAAGATGGTTCTTGTTTGTTACTTCAAGATGTATCTTGCTTTGTCATCTTCGAGTTCGACGTACGAACTCTCGATGACAGGATCATTCAAGTCTTTCCTTGAATAATGACAGATGATGTGACATTATCATCTGACGACATGTACAGTCCTGGTCGACCGTACTGACGACTGTCATGATAATATATGACACGACCGACTGTCATAATAATATATGACACGACCGACTGTCATAATAATATATGACACGACTAGACATGACAAAACATGGTATGACATATCTGACAGGTATGACAGGTATGACATGTATGACACATGTGTCATGGTCATGACCCTGACACGTGGTGTCGCCAAGACCGCCCGAACCTGTCGCTCGCGCATGCGCGCATGTCACCTCGGTTCCACAGATAGAAGGTGTGGCAGTGCGCGAGGCAGCTCGGCTGCTCCCATAAGATGGTGAGTAGACCGGTTTCAATAAACTGAGACATTCACTGGGTAGGGGATTCTCAAGGGCTCAAGGTCTCAAGCAGCTCAAGTAGTCAAGTAGACTAGTGACACAATAGCGGTGTCACCTGCGACCAGACCGGCCCAGTGACCAGTTCTCCTTTTGCCTACCTCATGGACCCTGCGTTGATGAAGTGGGGCGCCCGAAAGTCGCGCGTTAAGGTGACTCCCGAATTTTCCAAAACCGCCTTATTTTTAATTATGAAAAATCGGAATTAATTTTACCTAATATGCGTCGAAATTGGGAAAATGCCGTGGAGGTCAGAATAGGGGTGTTTCTGGGGGGTGATCGATGCCTATCGACTAACCATTATATGTCTCCAATATTCCAATTCCAAATGCTACCTGGGGACGACTTTCTGATTAAAAAAAAAAATCGGCATTCAGCCCCCTCGGCATAACCCCTTAAAAATGGGCATTTGTGCTTGACGCGTGGTCGGCGTGGCAGGCTTGGTCAGGCATGACTCGACCCCCCCCCCTTGTGCGATTTGACTTTATAGTCGTCATTGGTATACATCCTGCATATTCTGATTTCGTGGCAGCCGCATGTAAGCAAGATCCGTGTGGGTAGGGGGTACATTTTCGAAAAGTGTGTTCGAAATCGCAAAAAAGTGCCCCTTAATTTATGAGCATGACTATGGGCTTCTTGGGGAAATGGCGATATCGGTGGGCAAACTTGTGTGTTAAGGTCATTTGTGTTGTTTGAATGCTACCCATGTGAGTTGTGCACATGGCGATATGTTGTATGCCTACCTCAGATCATGTAGATAGCCGAAATCTAGCGAGTTTTGTCCAAGGGGGTAGGGTGTAAAATTGCGCGATTTGGGGGTATGCTTTTTCAGGTGGTCCCAACGGTGTCTTCCACTCCTATGCCTCAAGTTTCGCCGCCAACACCTCCTCCATCCACCACTCCACGACACAAGAAGCGGTGGGAGTGTGTTCTGAGGTGGGAGGCGATGAAGAAGGCTGGCGAAGCGCCCAATATATCCGCCATCGCCCGACGATTCAAGGTGAAGCGCGCCTTTGTGACCAAGTGGGTGGACTGTTACCAGAGTACTGGGGGCGTCAGTGACGGTGCTGTAGGTCGACCTAGTGGGCTTGGCACCCAGAAACTGGGGACGGTAGGCTGTAAGCGAGCTCGTGAACTTGCACAAGGCAAAGATGGTGACGATTTGGACACCAAACGTGTGAAGAAAGCCTTACAACATGAAGGCTATCACCATGTCAGCCGACACACCGTGAGCCGGGCGTTGAGGTCATCCATGCGAGGCACGGTTATTCCACTGAAGTACAAAGCCCCCAAAGTGGTCATCGGAATCAACGCGCTGCAACGACAGAAGCGTGTCATATTTGCTCGACGAAATCGTGACCGGACTTGGAAGAATGTGCTCTGGACAGACAGCAAGTACTTCGTGGTGGGCGGTAAAGCCGGGGGGACACTTGCCAAATTCAGATGGGTACCACAAAACGAGGCCAATACATGCGAGACCAACAAGAATGCGATCCAAGGTCACGTGTACGCAGGCTTTGGTTGGCATGGAAAGACTGACCTCGTCTTCGTCAGTGGGACCACTGGCAAGAAACGCCCTGCTGAATATGGCCGGGGCAAAGGTGTCAATGCCAAAGAGTACATGGCGGTGTTGCAGGACGAAACGCTCATCCCAGGGGCGAAGAAGATATTCGCAGCTCGTGAACCGAACTCGTGGGTGTTCATGCAAGATGGAGCCAAGCCCCACACCGCCAAGGTCACTCAGAAATGGTTGGCTGATAACGTGCCATCCTACATCACCGCGTGGCCCCCAAACTCACCTGATTTGAACCCCATAGAGAACCTCTGGGCGGTCATGGCAGGCAGCCTCGCGGGGACTCGCTTCAAGAACATCGACGAATTGAAGGAAGGGATTGAAAAGGCGTGGGATGACATCCCAATCGGCACCATGAGGAAGCTTGTGGGAGGCATGCACCGCAGGATGAGAAGAGTTATCCAGGAAGATGGTAGAAGGATCTCGGCATACCTACCGAAAGGGCAAAATGTGGCAATTTTAGCCTAGTGGTGCAGTAGTGTAGAAACCTTGCAGCACCCGTAGTCAAATCGTTCCCCAATGCGATTAAGCATTGCCATGTTGTCAAATAAGTATATCGACACAATTTTAATGCAGTGTAACCATGTTTCGATTGAAATAATGCCCTTGAACTTGCCGACGCACACACAAAATAAGCAAAAATTGCACGAAATCCCAACTTTGCAGCCCAATATCAAGAGTTACGGTGCCCATGTGATGAAACGGACAACGAAAATGGATTCCTCGACGTTGAAATACCCCTATATCAACCGACGTGGTCATTATATGCCCCAATGCTATCCTCAAATGTCTTATTTCCTTCGAAACCCTACTCCGCAGACCAGGATCCCATAGTAATGCTCATAAATTAAGGGGCAACGAAAAGCGGGCGTGGTGTCGCCAAGACCGCCCGAACCTGTCGCTCGCGCATGCGCGCATGTCACCTCGGTTCCATAGAAGGTGTGGCAGTGCGCGAGGCAGCTCGGCTGCTCCCATAAGATGGTGAGTAGACCGGTTTCAATAAAGTGAGACATTCACTGGGTAGGGATTCTCAAGGGCTCAAGGTCTCAAGCAGCTCAAGTAGTCAAGTAGACTAGTGACACAATAGCGGTGTCACCTGCGACCAGACCGGCCCAGTGACCAGTTCTCCTTTTGCCTACCTCATGGACCCTGCGTTGATGAAGTGGGGCGCCCGAAAGTCGCGCGTTAAGGTGACTCCCGAATTCCAAAACCGCCTTATTTTTTATTATGAAAAATCGGGATTAATTTTACCCAATATGCGTCGAAATTGGGAAAATGCCGTGGAGGTCAGAATAGGGGTGTTTCTGGGGGGTGATCGATGCCTATCGACTAACCATTATATGTCCCCAATATTCCAATTCCAAATGCTACCTGGGGACGACTTTCTGATTTTTAAAAAAATCGGCATTCAGCCCCCTCGGCATAACCCCTTAAAAATGGGCATTTGTGCTTGACGCGTGGTCGGCGTGGCAGGCTTGGTCAGGCATGACTCGACCCCCCCCTTGTGCGATTTGACTTTATAGTCGTCATTGTTATACATCCTGCATATTCTGATTTCGTGGCAGCCGCATGTAAGCAAGATCCGTGTGGGTAGGGGGTACATTTTCGAAAAGTGTGTTCGAAATCGCAAAAAAGTGCCCCTTAATTTATGAGCATGACTATACTATTCCCTCTGCTGTATTCTAATAATTCTCTTTAAAAAAATGTGTATCTCAACAATGTTCCAACACTGTTCCAACTTCCTTCGCTTTTTCTGATATCTGAGTAGGATAATACATTTGGTTTTATTTGAGTTCTATCATGTATCATTTATCTTGTATGCAAATGAGGATATGCAAATGATGAAATTCGGGATTCGAGTGCGCAGTATCACTCTTTTTCAATTTTCCAGACTCTCACTGCGGACCTCCCACGCGTCAGCTTACAAATTGTTGGGGATTCCAACTGCACATATTAACGACTTGCTCGTGTTATCGGCCGACCAGTGTCCTTTGACGCAGCGCAAGCAGGTGCCTACGCTCATCGATTGAGGGCGTACTGGAGCAACCTGTTCCAGAACCACCAATTCCGCTCCGTAATGGGCAAGGTGGCGAGGCCAGAAGGGCGGGTCGTATCATCGATCCTATGCAAGGGCTGGCAGCCCAGGCCTGTGGCGAGGACAGACCGCGCACCCCACTATGTGGCTACTATCCTTAATCCAGATCCTCCCACAAGAATCTAGCGCAAATGGGCATGGCGACCTTGTGTGTCGTATATAGTGACCCGGCATATGCTTTGGGGCAATATTTATGAACCTTTTGAATTATCTATAACATTACTTTGCTTGAAATGTCGATGGTTTGACCTTTAATCTTAGCGTGGTTTGGGTGGGTGCTTTCACAGAAATTTAATCAAAATGCTAGATCCTACCACAAGGATCTAGGGTACCGACAACTCTAGGCCTTGCTACACGAGCTCGGGTTGGTGCGTATGTTGTTAACCCTCGAGAATATGACCAAAACTAATTTTGTAAGCCCTTTGATATCATATCAGCCGGATTAATCGCCGCATATGCGCATGCCATGGTGCAGTACCGTCGAAATTCAACATTTCCAACATTATCAGGGTCTGAAAATCGTATTCTAGAACCTCTAGCGGTAGTTCTAACCGTTAAAAAAATCCCCAAAAAATCCCAAGGAGACTTTGAAGTCATATTAAAGTACTGAAGTGCTCACCAAGGCAAAGATCTAACCTTAAAGCTTAAAATGGACCAAGACTCACGCCCAAAATGCGAAATTATCCCCATACTTAAGGAATGTGTATATCTTACCCATGTGACCGCGTTCGTGTGATGTGTCCAATATACATTATCCAAGTCGTATTTTGACCCAAACATGATTAATAAACATGCATACCTTGAGATATATCACGTCTATGGTGGCAAAGGATCGATATACGATTGGCAAAAATTATGGAAGATACACCCCGCTTTTGAAGCTTTAAAAGGCGTAGCAGTTCAAAATTTGGTTGGGGCATGCTATAAATGCATTAGCTAGGAGTATATATGATGGATTCTCGTCAAACCACGCACCATACTACTTAGTATAGGTCCCATGTGGAAAGTATTCCTTGGTGTTGACTTGTAGAAAGCTCGTGGGGCGCCTAAATAAATTATTGAAAAAGTGATCCTTGTGGGAGGATCTAGAGCGTTCTAGGTCCTCCCACAAGGATCTCGGGATAGTAGCCATATGTGGTGAACGTGGTGGGAGAACCATTGAGGGCCCTTCCCACCATCATGGCAACGCAAGGATCTAGAGCATTTCGATCAGCGAGAAAGGGCACCGTGGTGCGCAGTGCCGACGAGGACACTGAGGAGGAATCCCGAGAGGTGAACCTCGACGAGAAATCGCGAGCCATGGGCTACAGTGCGAACTACGCATGACGGATGGCCTGAACGACGCAGAATTGGCAAGCATTTTGGGCTTGGCCATGGATCGCAGGGCGATGGAGCTGTTGATGGCAATCGCAGAAGCAAGCAGGAAGGGTCTTCCTCACAGCGAGGAGTCCCCAGTGGCGGAGAATTCCCCAGGACAGCCTATCGCTGTAGACAACAACTGGGCAGACCATGCGAGGTCGGACCTTCAGCAGAGACAGGCTTTGCTGGCGGAATGGGTTGGAAATTCAAACGCATACACCCAGCAGGTGGCGAAGACTATGAGTCACCGTGACTGGGAAGAGAAGTTGCAGACGATGTGCTCGCAGGGGCAGAAAGATGCACGAGGGATTGGTGCCAAGCGACAGAGCGCGGGGACCAAGAAGAAGAAGAAGAAGGAGTGGCAACTCTACGCCATTGAACATTATCGTCAAAGGCACAAGAGTCACTTCGTGAAGGAGGGCACGACCCAACCAGCACGCACTGAGGTGCCTGCTTGGAGTCCGCCTGGTAAAGACAAGGAGATGAGAATCCCGAGGCTTGCGTGCACCACCAGATTTGTGGACTTGGTGGCCAGCGTCGCAGAGCAGCAGGCTGACCGCGACAAGCATCGTGACATACATGATGATGCGTGGTGTCTCAGATGGCTAAAGTCTGATGGCAGTGTGGAATTGCCAGAAGATGAAGTTCGCCGAGTAAAGAGGCGCGCAGCACGACACCGATGGGATGAGGCCACGGATGAGATCTACATGATCACGCTGTCGGGCAAGGAGGTGAGGATACCAAAGCCCGCTGACCGTCTGGCATTGGTCAAGGAGTACCACTCCAGGACTGGCCCTTGGGGTATAAGGCGCACACAACATCTTTTATGGCAGCGGCATTGGTAGGCTGACCTGAAGAAGGACGTGGAGGCGGTTGTCACTCAGTGTGAGACCTGCCAGCGAGTGAAGACTCATTACGCGAGGGAAGAGGCGGTCTTGTCCCCTTTGGAGATCGTATCATTCATGTATCGGTGGTCATTGGACTTGGCGTGGCCTTCAAGGAGGGTAACGAGGTCTGGCAACAACAGGGTGCTCATCATGACCGAGCACTACACCAGATTTATAGTCTGCGTACCCATCCCCAACAAGGAGGCAAGCACCATTGCAGCTGCATTTCGCAGTCATGTGCTGGCTGTCTTTGGGGCGCCAGCCGAATGCTTGGTGGATGGAGGCAAGGAGTTCGAGGGTGAGTTTGAGCAGTTATGCAGGGATTGCCTGATAGACAGGAGGGTCACCTCACCAGACTCACCAGAGGGCAATGGGCTCACCGAGCGAGTAGTGCGCACGATGAAGTTCTGTTTCAAGAAGATCGCCTTGGAGAAGGGCCTCGATTACGAGTGGGACGAACAACTCTGGCCACTGGTGCTGAGCTACAATGCAGCACGCCAGGAGTCTACAGGAGTGGCACCGTTCACCCTACTGTTCGCCCAAGAGGCAGTAGTGCCGCCAGATCTGAAGCAGGCGCCTAGCAAGGTTAGGTATCGGTTGGGACGACAATTATCAATCGATCCCGATTTTTTCATGTTACCAATCAATTGATTCCGGTTTTTACCTATTTCCGATCAATCGATTTTGATTTTTCAATACTGCTAATCAATCGATTCCGATATTTCAGGCACATGCATTAATCGATTTCGATTTTTTCGCCTCACTGATGGGAACGGAGATATATATATGATAATGTAACTTATATATACCACGGTCCCCGAACGAACGAAGCTGGACAGCGGAGGTCCCGGAGGTCACAACAAACTAAGATGAGATAATAAAATACTTAGGTTGTTTTATTATCGCAGAGCGAAACGAACACACGGACAGGCAAGATGGAAGATGCAAGTGACACCATAGGGCGAGGGGTGACACTAGAAGAGACAGTCACCCCCAACTTATGGGGGCAAATGTCTGTCTCCCCGTGACTCATTATCAATCGATTCCGATAATCGCAAAAGAATTCCGATATATCGATATATCGATATATCGATATATCGATATCACAGAGCGGTCACCTACAAGAATAGACAACAGTGGCCAAATAGAAATTGCAAACTATAGGGAAACACATATCACAATCAATTTTGCGACCTATTGAAACACCAATCACAATCCCTACTATCAAGCCGTTACGGTAGGGGCTTGTTTACAATTTACATGATGAGTAACCGCAGACACCTGATTCTCAGCAGCCACCAAGTTGCAAGTTCATGGCACGCAAGTCTACTCCACTCATCTCAGCTCTACTTGTGTCACCGCGCATATAATTCATAGCAGCCATAAGTGAATGTTGCAAAGTGCCTTCCTCCAACCTCTTGCGTAGGTCAGAGTGCATACCAGTAGCGGCAGAAAAAGCCCGCTCGACACCTGCAGTGGAGGCAGGTACTGCTAGAAATTGTCTCGCCATCCTACCTAAGTTAGGAAAACGAGCAGAATGCATCCTCCACCAACCCTGCACATCAACATCTGCTTTCTCATCTGGCATTTCAAGATACGCACGGAGCTCTTCGAACTGATCCGGTTGTTGGGGTCCATCCTCCAACTCATCCTCTTCCGAGTCAGAGTTGGGGTTGCACCGCTCAAACGTTCTGCCTTTATCTGACTCGCGCACGTAATACGTCGTGTCGTCGCTTCCCGCTGGATCAAACGGTGACTGTTGTGTTCTTTTGATGTGCCCCTGGCCCTGAGCGACCAGGGTGATACCATTACTACTCTTTCTTTTGGTGCCTTTTCCGCGTTTCCCCATTGCCGCACTATTGCCGCAGGATAGATGAATGTGAGAGTTAGAAACTTAGAATCACAACGTATTATGTGGGATGCTGGTCAACGAGTGCTTATGCATATGGCTTGGTTTGACCCTGAAGGGTGTCGCGCCGCTGTCGCCATCCAATAGGAATTTTTGGAGGTTTGAAGGATGGATCCGGAGAGGCAGTTCTAAGCCAATGAGTCGGAGGCACTTTGTAAAATTGGTTTCGATAATCGATAAGTCAAAATCCATAATCGATTATGAAAATTCAAATTCCAATCAATCGATTCCGATATATTTCTCTCGGTAATCAATCGATTTCGATACATTTCTCTCGGCAATCAATCGATTCCGATATTTTCCCGTCGTAATCAATCGATTCCGATTTTTCCATCTCGTAATCAATCGATTTTGATATTCCGATAAATCGATTTATCAGAATACCGGACCAACCGATACCGAACCTTGGCGCCTAGCATGGACTTCAGTCCGGAGGTCAACGACGACAAGGATGCCCGAGTCAAGGACCTTCTTCAGAGAGCACAGGTGGTGATGTGAGATATAATATAACGTATTATATCGGGGCGGTCACTGAATAGTTTTCATACAAGTGTAAACTGATTATAGAGATAAACGAATATAAGGTGTCTGTGACCTAGGGATCTGTCACCTAGTACTGTACGAGTACTGGTACAGCTAACGGGAGTCAGATAAGTTATGACCTACGGGTCACTGAATCCAGCACACCACCCTGTGACTGTACATAGTGCTGTTACAGGTGGCAGAGAGCGGAGCACAGACAAAGCAAATTGTTCCGAAACAACAAACAGCTAGGAGCTGGAAACTGCTAGAGGGAGGCCTGTGCTTTAGCCAGGGCGGTCCCTTCCTAAAACTGCTGCTAGGATACTGCTTGCAAGCTAAGTTCCTACAGCGCAATTCAGCAGATACTCAGCCACTTTGAAAGTGGTCCACAAAGTTGCAGAGTTCACCAGAGTTGAAGAAGTGGTCAGTGTCAAAGAAGTTCAACCAGAACCAGAGTCCAGAAGCCATAATCCAGAACCAGAGCCCAGAGACCAGTGTCCAGAACCAGAAGCCAGAACCAGAATCCAGAAGCCAAGACCAGAAACCAGAGGCAGGAAAAGACTCGTAGAGCAAATTTAGGAATTCCGAAAATTGAAAATCAGAATCCAAACCTGTCGAAACCACAGAAGGAAAAGAAATGACGGAAGTAAAACAGCACGGCAAGTCTGACAGACTGTTGGCAGTCACCCCAGTGGGATGTACCGCTGCGGTGAATTCAGGGGCTCGATCGAGCACCACCGAACCCTGAACCGCTGACACACATGTAAGACACATGAGTGCGGGCAGGGCTAGAGATGCAAAGGAAAAGAATCTCGGCAATGTTGCCACACCGACACGTGACCGTGTAGCCGGTGGGGCCGAGGGAATCTCGTCTCCGGAAAAGGAATAGCTGTCGGAGCCGTCGTCATCGTCGATCACGGAAAGCTCTCCCGGGTGAATCGAGCCGTGAGAAGGCTCAATCGAACACAAATGAAGGGAAGGGTCAGGGCATCCGGGCATCACTCGGTCCATAAAAGACACTCGTAGAGGTTCCTCGAAAGGAGAACCGAAAGAAGCGGGGTCCGATGCCGAAATAGGGTAAAGCCCCGTGTCGACCTCGTGATTGGCAGGTGGTGGCGCATCGCACACCACCTGCGGCACAGACAAAGTGCCGATGTGCAGCGGTGGTTGCTTACCAGTTGTGGCAGCACCACCGACCTGTGCAGCCGTAGCCGCAGACCGCAGGGACTCGAGGACGCCCCGTGCATCTGATAGCACACCTTGCATGCCGTCGCCCGAAGCACCATGAACCAAGCCCGCATAGTGGGCACGCAATCCCACGTCGTGCCGCACCGGATAGGTGAAGGGCTCAGGATCGGTACGCACCAGTGGCTGGTCGTGCTCGTGACACAGGTCGGCGAATTCCTCGTCGTTCTCGTTGTCGAAGGCCGTCTGGAAGGCCGAAACCACCTCGTCTAGGTCCATGGCGGCATCCCGTAGGTCCACATCGCACGAACCACACACCTCAGGGCAACGTGCAGTGTCGTGAAAGTGCCCAGGGCAGAGGGGGCACTCCTGAACGAATGCCGAGGATGCGGAATGAAAAGAAATGCTCCTAGCACCCTGCGGCTTCATGCCTTGAGGCCAGTTCCCGCCCTTCGGGAGCGGTGATGCCGCGAAGCGTTGCTTCCAACCCACGTGACGATTACGTCCGTGAAACTTACCGTCGGTCCGACGGTTCCGCTCGTCGCGCCACTTGGACGGTGGAAATTTCACACCACCGCCCTCATGCCGACGGTGAAAATCACTCCGTGGCGGCGGTGTGTCGGGTGCAATCCCGCGCTCGTCATGACGGAGGGAGGTGAGTAGGGTAGAGGCCTCACCAATGATACGAGCGAACTCCTCGAGGAAGTCCGAGATGTCACCCTGTCCGTCACCTGCGTAAGCCAATCCGAGAGGCGTGTGCGTCGGGACAGGCGCGGCTGTCTTGTGGCGGGTGGGAGGGCCATTAGGGTTCGCACACCACCACACCTCTAGAACGTGAGTGTACACCTCCTCGATGCTCACCTTCGCCAACTCGGTGTCCAGGCGGAGCGGGGTAATCACCTCCTTGTAAAAGTCAGCGTCCAGCGCTGCCAGTAGCTGCCTTTTGGCTGCTTCGTCATCCAGGGGACCCGCTCCGCTAGCCGCGATAGCTTTAAGACATTCGTCAAATTGGGCAACCAAGGGCTCAGGGTCATTAGACGACCCAAAAGAAATGCCTAAGAGCTCCTCGTGATGGCGGAGCGGCCGATGCCCAGGCGGCAGCAGCCGCTTGGTGATCTCTAGGAGAGCACGCTTACCGTCGCGCGGAGAGATCCGAGCGGAAGCGTCAACCCACCTTCGAGCTGGAGAGTGTGGCGTTGTCAAAGAGACCAACGCACGAAGTAAAATGTCGTTGAAGATCGGGTGAACCTCCTTGGTGACGTCCACGAGGTCAAAGATGTCCTCGTTGGCGTTGTCCTTGTTGACAAACGATGTTTCCAAGGCAGTAACCAAGGAATCCCAAAGAAGTTGTCGATGAGGTTCACTTCCGGAAAACGAGGACGCCTTAGTACCTAAGGTGTCCTTCGCAACACGCTTCACAACGTCAACGTCCCAAGACGATTGCAAAACGGCATTGCTGCGCGTCCTGTCAGCAGCAGCGAGTGCGACATTCGCTGACTGCGGGGTGCTCTTGTAGCGAGCACCCACGTTCCTAGCAAAAATTGAAACTAGGCGCATTCTAGCGCCCATGGCCGGTGTTCCAACTGAGGATGAAGTCATCAGAATAAATTCCTATAGGAGGGGGGTTGGGGGAAAGGCGAGGTGCAAATTGTAAGGTGGCGGGCGACCGTAATGCAGTTGCGGAGTAAGGAGAAGAAGGGGTCGAACGAAATCAACGAAGTCGAACACGCGACGGCCAAGGAGATGTTGACAAAGGTGATCAAGCTCAGTCTAAAACAAAATCCAACGCGGACACTCGAGGAAGTTGCCGAAAGTCCCAACTCGAAATCTCACCGCAACATGGTGCAAACCGCACGCCCTAAAGTGGCCAATTCAACACCTCGCGAGGCCCCAACGCCCCGCCAAGCGGAAAAGCTTAGCCAGTCATGGCAAAGTCAGCAGTGATAAAAGCGGGGTAATACCCCATAACCTGTGAGATATAATATAACGTATTATATCGGGGCGGTCACTGAATAGTTTTCATACAAGTGTAAACTGATTATAGAGATAAACGAATATAAGGTGTCTGTGACCTAGGGATCTGTCACCTAGTACTGTACGAGTACTGGTACAGCTAACGGGAGTCAGATAAGTTATGACCTACGGGTCACTGAATCCAGCAGGTGAGGAGGTTGATGGTGCATGCTGGCTGCAGTCTAGAGATTGCGCAGCACCGTGACACTTTACACTATGAAGGAAGAAGGGGTGGTGGTTATGAGCCCAAGCCACATCAGTTCAAGGTGGGTGACTTCGTGTACATCCGACAGAAGCCTCGCAGTGGAATGGAGGTCGCCACCAAGTCCGCCATCCTTAAGCTGGTCAAGCTACAACGAGATGGTGTTGTGGTGCTTGAAGACGCCACTAAGATGAAAGAGAAGAGCACTGTGCAGAGCATTGCGCCATGTCACCTGCAAGTGAAGGATCAGTATGACTGCAATGCAGCTGTGCCCAGCAAACATCTTGCATGCGAGGTGTGCAGAAAGGCTGATGGAGAAGCAGAGATGTTGTTGTGCGACACGTGCAACAAGGGGTACCATTTGTGGTGTCTTACCCCAGCACTGGATGAAGTACCAGAAGGCGAGTGGCTATGTCCTAGGTGCTCAGGCACGAGGATGTAAGCTGCTAACGCTGAGGTGCAGACCCAGGAAACCAAGGCATCCTGCGTCCTGGAGGACAGACTGGGGATGAAGGAGCAACAACTGAACGAGAAGCTACCCCCAGACACGCGCCTGCTGCCAGCAGACGTGGGTCCCCGTCGCGTAGTGAAGGGAGATACGTCTCAACCATGGCAGGCCATCTCATTAAGGGAGATGATGCTGGAAGAGAAGGACTTGTTCCTTTACATGCCAGACCAGGTGGACTGGGGCAGACAGGACAAGCTTTCAGAGGCCGTGAAGATCTTCATGCCTGGACATTGGAATGAAGGACATCGCACCGTGCTGAGCAAGAAGTATCGGGAACAGAAAGTGATGGCAAGACAACTGAGGGATGCACCTCTGGTGCCTGCCTTGGCTGAAGAAGAAATTGAAAAACGAGGAGAATTAAGACATATGACCAGGGCCCAGGTGCGCGAGGCTAGCGCGCTACAGTGGGGACTTGAGCTGGTCATCACGGTGCCTTCCGAGGTAAGACGCTTGGCGACAGAGGTGGACTGGAAGTCCATTGATGGCGTGTGGGACCCATGGGCAGGCACTGGGGTCATCAGTGAGGTGATGGTGGAGCAATGGCCACAGTTGAGATTTATGAACAATGACTGGAATCCCCAGCTGGGTTGGTCGGAGGCGCGTGATGCACTTCAGCCAGGTAACTATCGCATATGGAAGGAGAAGTATGGCGTCTGTGACGCTGTGGTGACCTCTCCTTGGTTAGCTGCGTTGGATATCGCGTTTCCACTGGCAGTTATGGCCAGCCGCGTGGTGGCATGTGTGCACGTTCCTTCTTATTATCTGACGGACATGACCGAAAGCAGAGCCGCGTACTTCAGACGTTTGAGTCAGTCTGGACGCCTGCATGTGATTGGACATTTGGAGCATGGACCTATTGGCCGCAGGTGTATGTGGGTCCTGGTGTTCAAGAACCCTTTGGTCAGAGCTAAGATGTTACAACGGGTGGAGAAGGTGAAGGCATTGGCATGTTTACCTTCAGCCTGGGCAAGTTCATGGCAGATGGAGATACGACTCAGTATGCTGAACAAGCCCATATTTGAGTCTGTGCTACTGCAGGCAGCAGCTACAGATGGGGGATGTTGGAAATTTGGGCTTGTATATAAGAGCTTGGCAAGTGATCTCAGAATATCAGAATTTCAAAAAATTTGTAGCTCTACGATTATGTGCTGTGTTAAGATATGCCTGGACAATTACCGACACGTGTGAATGTTAAAGACAAGTTTGATATCTACTCGCGAGTGTTAAGACTGCTCGGGTCTAGCAATGTTCGTCCCATCATGTGCACGCGTTTGCGGCGACAGTGTGCTGCCTCGCTACGGTGTGGTGGTGCTTGGAAACACCTTTCGTCTCCCACCCCCACTTCCTCGCTATGTTTCTATAAACGCTTAACGCGTGAATCTCAAATGGCCTTAAACACGTAAATTACGCGTAAATTACGTGTACACCTTTGGTTTTAATGGGCCAACTTGTAGTTTAAGTTTTGACCGTCCCGCGTCCGCACTCCGCAGGAACCCTGAACATTTCACAGAAAATTGAAAAATCGATAAAATTGGGAGAAAATCGCCGGAGGCTCCCTTCTTACTTGCGAGAGTCAGAGTGTCACAGACAGTTCGAGTTGACTTAAATTAATTTACCCCGGGGAGCCAATTCGCCCCCGGCTACCATGCAGGGTCAAGGGCAGTCCCTATCCTAAAAGTTCCCCCTGCTAGCACATACATGGAGAATCCGACTAATCTAACTCTACAGCAGCCGCCATGACAACCAATCCTCTCCCACTGGTCGAGACTGACTACTGCGTCAAATCGGTAACCTCCGCGCTCATAATGGTCGGCACCCCCTGCTCCCACGCCCCTCCCGTCAACCGCCACACCCTCCCCCACCCCCCTCAAGCCCACCAAAGTCTGGCGTAAGCCCATGGCAATACCACAGACAGCTCGAGTTGACAGTATGAGTATCAGTAGTTCGGGCCTCACCGTCACGTCAGCGTCAGCTGCAGCTGTCGCTCGGCTGTCGCTGTCGCTGTGCCTGTCGTTCGCCAATTGAATATGACTATCGTAGGTGTTCTATTGGTATGCGTAGGTGTTGGTGAATTCATGCTTCGAGTGCCATGCATGCAATGCCAGTTAACGACTGCACTTTGAGAAATACACCATACGGTATTCGAGCCTGCTGGAGTATTTTTTAGTTTTCAAGGTTGACTGACGTTCAAACGGCGATCGGCTGCGCTTTAAAATCGAGACACCGATCCTCGTAGGGGTTGGGCCTAGACAAAAGGAATCATCTGCAGGCATTACGAGTGGATAAACTGACAATAAGTCGCGAAACGTCGAAAACACTTACGTCGGCTCTCTCGATCTTTTTTGTTCGCTTCGTATTCGTTATGAACCGCAGGCTTCGCCATTGTCGTAGATTATTTTTCCTCTCCGTCCACTTAGTGCTGCCAATAGTGCACGGGAACAGAGAGTTTCATGGTTTCCAGAATCAAGCTAATATTCTTCGAGCGGCGAAGCTCTATTTCAAATTGCTTGGAATATACGAGCCGCGACCCAACCAGGAAGAGAACCTCCATCCACGCGGCTATGTGAGCATACCAACATCCATTGCGCCCTGCCTTAGAGAGCCCCTTTTGTCGCGGGGAAGCAAAGTTACTTCACTTTTCAGCGCGGCTGAGTATAGATGTCGTATCGCACACCGTAGATGCTTTTAAAGTTGACTGATGTGGCAGGTTTCTGAGAGTGACGCATTACCTTCGTGTAGCCTGTGCTGTGAGCTACCAGGAGCGAGAGAATATCAAAAGCAAGATTTAATTCTCACAACTGATTTTCTGGTTTCACCTTGTGAAATGAGCTCGTGCGCGATGGAGGCCGAGCACTAATGCGGAGGGACCGGTTCCCGCAGTGCCCAGGAGATCTGCAGAAAGCCGGCTGCATCTCCGGTCCTGAACTGAAGCGCTTTCTGAGGAACAAGTGGATTCCTGGTAGGGCGCTGCTGCCGCCCGCCGTTAGAGCATACTCCCACCGCGACGAGGGCCACCTCTTTGTCGAGAGGGTTGGGGCACGCGCCACGTTGGAGGACTTCGTGACATATCTTCTGACGAGGCCTCGCAACAGTGTTCCTGAGCCGGTTCGCTGCCCTTCGTCAACTTGCATAGAAGTGCCCATCGGCGCCTGATATTTTTCCAATTCGTATGCTTTGCACATCCTTTTCTAGCCGAACAGCAACCTCGATCCCCGGGAATAAGAAGTGCGGCACGCCTGCTAGTCCGGCTCCCGGTTCTGGCTTTGAATCGGGGAAGTGGGTTGCGCTCTTCGTTGTGTCCCAGGTTCGTGCGCTGCTTCTGCCGAATGGTATGAAAGGGGACAAGGACTGGCCTGGAGAGGCATCGGCGGCCGTGCTCTTGAAACTCAGGTGTCGATACAGTCGCCCGAACCCTCCCAACTTCGTGCCGGCACCACTGGCCTCGCATGCGGCTGGAGCTCAATGAAGCTCACAAGACTTCGCGACGGTTGTTGCTTGTAGTATTGATTCTGAAAGTCGGACGGCCATCAGCCTAGCGGGGGTGGGAGGGGGTTCGTTGGGGCATTGCGAGTGTTTGAGCTGCTCGTGCGTCCCATATCGCCGAGCACAGGATGCTTAAGGCGAAGGTGTCAGGAATAACATCGATGGATGTACAGGGGTCGGAGTTGGTGAGGCGATTATTTTTTCCTGATTTGGCAACCTTGCATACCTACCCGTCTGCAATCGTTTGCAAGTCGCTTTAGACGGTCGAGTGATCCCCGACTCCATGGCTTACGCGGAGAACACCGCAGAGACCATTGACAAGCACCGAGTCTCCTTCTTGTAGCCGGTCATAAGGGGAGGTCCTCAGCTGGGGAGTCCTCAGCTCAAATAGAATATATGATTAGTAACCCCCTCGGCACCCGACAGCATCGTCTGGCATGCCGCCGGTACAAAAATCCCCTCGGCATCATTCCAAGCGCCCGGAATGGTAGGTGATGTCCGTGCACACTTACACCTGCACACCTGCACACCCCGGCAAACCTACACACCTACACCTACACACCTGCACCTGCACCTGCACCTGCACTTGGCTGAAATAGTTCTTGGCTGCTGCCGTTGAGCATGATCTTCTCATGTAACGGCCCTGCCCTGTTCCGTTGACAGTCAAGCTGTGTCATGAGTCTGTATCAAGGTATCTTGCGGTGTGGTAACTCCCCTTTGGTCTCTCCCGTTCTTCCCGCACTCCCCCCCTCCCCTCCCACCAGTCTCTCCCCTGGCTCTCTCCCCCTTGCCTGAATGATGCTTCCGATTAAAAATTCCTGCTTAAAAAGTACTGCGGGTTGTGTAGATTCCATCTGTCATTGAGTGCAGCTGAAAAGTTCCAGAATCTGATCCTCGCGTGCTTTCTAGCCGAAGGCCGTTCCGATGGTGGTGAGCACTCGTGAGCCCAATACATCGGCGTGAAAGTATGCACCCAAACTGAAATCAGCATTTTTGGTAGGGAACAGGGGACCCTTCTTCCCCTTCATACCCTGTCTACATGCCCCAAAGACACCCACAAGTCATGTTTTATGAAATTATGAAATATTTATTAGATTCACTATCAGCGGACGTGGGCTTGTGACATTCAGGGAACACCAAAACCATTCTCTGGGTAATACTACCGCAGATAATCAGATTGATTATGCAACTGATGTGGAGCTCTACACTGGGCGGGCATGCCGTGAAAAGTGCGCTGCCCGCGCCCTGCAGGAGGTGAGCCCGCGCCCTGCAGGAGGCGAGCCCGCGCCCTGCAGGAGGCGAGCCCGCGCCCTGCAGGAGGCGAGCCCGCGCCCTCTTCTGACCTCGCTCGCTCCCTCACAGCACTTCTCGACCACTCGTATTATCCTGCCACGGGAGATGTTCTTTTCGGAGTGAAAACTGCCTCTGGAGTTTGTTTCTGTTGACCATTGATTGGGAGAGGCGGGATTGACTGGGTGAGAACTGACGGACTCGCGACCTTACTTGTCTTGCGCGGGAGCGGCGTGGCGTGCCACGACGCGCTTTATGTGCAGGCGTTCCCGAAGAGCATTGATAAGCAGCATGGTTCCGCCGACCGATTTTTTTACAAGCAAGAGAGCAATACGGAGGTGCGCATGGGCATAACTCAAGGCCGTCGCAAGGCATCTCCGGTGTGACCAGTTTACCTGCGCCACTGAGCGGATTTGCGTGCGACCAGTTTACCTGCGCCACTCAGCGGATTTGCGTGCGACCAGTTCACCTGCGCCACTCAGCGGATTTGCGTGCGGTTCACCTCGCCACTCAGCGGTTGCGTGCGACCAGTTTACCTGCGCCACTTAGCGGATTTGCGTGCGACCAGTTTACCTGCGCCACTTAGCGGATTTGCGTGCGACCAGTTTACCTGCGCCACTTAGCGGCTTTGCGTGTGACCAGTTTGCCTGCGCCATTCAGCGGATTTTTGCAACTGAGTTTGCTTTACGGGTGCGGACAGGCAAGGCAGCGCTTTCTCCATGAACGGGTGCAAGAGGTAGCGTGGTGAGTGCCCAGAGGCCCTCCAGGCAGTGTGGGTTTGAGGGTGCAGGAGCTAGCGTGGTGAGCGCCCAGAGGCCCTCCAGGCAGTGTGGGTTTGAGGGTGCAGGAGCTAGCGTGGTGAGCGCCCAGAGGCCCTGCAGCGCAAGGAGCAGGTTGCCGGTCTCTGCCAAAACTCGGAATAGCTTCCTGGGGGAAGTGGGGAAGCTTCTCTTGATCCGGACGTTCCTCTGGCTTCGGCGGGATTTGAGTCATATGATGCCGGGGGCACGCGTAGCTCCGAGCTGGATTGCTTGGCAGTGAGCCACCGGGGGCACTTGACACCCGTGGGCGCACGAGGGGGAATGCAGGGCCATGCTCGCCTGTGCGGTTGCATACGTTGCGTACTACATTTCCAGAGTGGCAGTCCTCCGCGTAGTGCAGGTAAAGCAGCGCATCCTGAGCCTGTCTTTTCACTGCTTTGGTACTCGTTCTGCAACTGGCACGATTGCACAGATCCCCCCACATGCAAGTTAAACGCAAAGCTGAGGTCGTTATGTTCTCGGTTTGTGAACTTTCGCGATCGGTCGCTCGGCTCGGATTCGACTACGTCGCACGGGCCCCTCATCTGTCACTCGATTGGCTCCGCTCGATTGGTTCTTCTTTTTCGAACCGTTACAATTCTGTGCACTCAATTTTGGTGGCACCGCGTTCAGCTTACACCTCACTCGGGCGTCATGTTGAGTTGCCGGAGGCGATAACGATGATAATCAGTCACAGCGGACGCGTGGAGCAGAGCCACATCCGCGTGGTCGCCGGGCTAGGCGCAGCTGCAACCACACTTCAACTGCTTGTTACGGACTGTAGCATTGCCCTGGACTAACAACTGCGCTTCAACTGCCAAGTACAGTGATTGGCAGAGTCCACCCCGATGTATACCGTCTCCACGCCTCGTCCCTGCCCCCAGGATGCGGTTCAGTGCTCCTGGAGCTCCTGCAGCTGCCCCAACCCCAAGGGTAGACAGCCTTCTCACGGGCGCCTGGCCAAGGGGTAGACAACCTTCTCACGGGCGCCTGGCCAAGGGGTGGACAGCCTTCTC
>LGRX02010149.1:0-31927 GCA_001247695.2 Cymbomonas tetramitiformis | reverse complement strand
TAGGCGTTAAAGCGTGTTGCTAGGGAGGGGGTATAACCCCCCTAGGATTTCCGAAAAACACACACTTAAGGGAACTCTTAGGGGGGGTAAATTGCTAGGGGGGTGGGTTAGCCCCCCTAGACGTTAAGATGTACTGCTAGGGGGGGCAAAATCCTTGTCCGGAATTGGGGCCCTCCCCCCAAAGCAATGTTCCCCCCCCCTTAGATGCTCCCACAGTGATAAGGTCTAAACGTTAGTCGCGACTAATCGTGAACACCCCAAAATGCGACTAATCGCGCGACTAATCGTCACCGCAAACGCGACTACTTAGACACAGGGACTCGCAAGATGCGGATGCCACTGCAGCGTGGAAGAAGAAGTTTAAGGACCTCTTCGACGAGTTTGAGCAGGAGCTGCGGGACTCTTTACCTTCTGGATTGGAAAACCTTCGACACGCTGACGAAGATCAAGCGAAGATTAACCTCAAGCCGGACAGAGAAGGAGGACCTCCCTGTAGAAGACCTTACAAGATGTCTGTGGAGGAGTTGCGTCAACTACGAGAACGCATTGAACAACTGGTGGAGAAAGGATATATACGACCCTCTTCGAGTCCGTATGCGGCTCCTTGTTTAATGGTACCCAAGCCAGGACAGCCCCATATCCTTAGGCTGGTGTGTGATTTCAGGCAACTGAATTCACAAACAATTCGAGACCGGTATCCTCTACCTGATATTCAAATGATGTTTGACGAGATGCAGGGAGCTACCCATTTCTCCACCTTCGACGCTGTAGACGGGTTCTGGCAAGTACCTATGGCACCCGAGGACGTGGAGAAGACAGCGTTTACTACTCAGATGGGAGCCTACGAGTGGTTGGTAATGCCTCAAGGCTTGCAGAACTCCCCGTCACAATATCAACGGCGAATGCAGCGAGCGTTGGGACATTTACCCTTCGTCAGAATTTTCATTGACGATGTGTGTGTTTACACCAGTGGGACCGTGGAGGAGCACTACTCTGCGGTACGCACATTTCTGTTAACATGCCGCGAGAAGGGTGTATACTTGAAGAAGTCTAAGGCACAAATGTTGAAGTCTTCTATCAAGTTCCTTGGTCACACTCTGTCGAAGGAAGGGTGCCAACCTCAACATGATAAGGTGGCGGCAGTGCGCGATTGGCCTGCGCTGGAGAATGTTACCCACGTGCGGCAGTTCTTGGGACTGGCGGGATATTATAGGCGTTTCATCCACTGCTTCTCTGAGATAGCGCAGCCCTTGACCAAGCTGACCAAGACGGATGTACCCTGGACATGGGGACCGGAGCAGCAGTGGGCCTTTGAGGAGTTGAAAGCTGCTCTGGTTAAGGCGCCCATTCTGGCATTGCCAAATATGAAGGCGGCAGCTGATGGATCTGCTCCTTTTCTGGTGCAGACGGACGCTAGCGGAGTGGCGCTAGGCGGGGTCCTTATGCAAGACTGTGGGAATGGCCTGAAGGTGATTGCATATGAGAGCCGACAATTTTCAGCGGCAGAGCAGAATTACCATACTGGAGAGCGAGAACTGGGTGCTCTACATCATTGCTGTACAGTGACGTGGAGGCATTATTTGATTTTTACAGAGTTCAAGCTTCAAGGTGATCACCGCCCATTAGAGTGGTTAATGGAGCCGGGGCGTGAGCTATCTAGGCGACAGGCGAGATGGTACATGGACTTGGTGGAGGTGGGTGTTCCCCGTATGGAATATGTGAAGGGGGCTCTGTTGCTGGTACCTGACGCCTTGTCTCGCCGACCTGACTATGTGGTCAAGTCGCCACGAGACGGGTTGAAGGAGGCGGGGGTATTGGACGACAAATCCGATTTACCCAAGACTTCGCTCGCTGCGATGGACACCTCGCACATCTTCGAAGAGGGGCCCTCGAAGAGCTATCCTGCATGGCATGCAGAGCAGCAGGCTTATCTTCACGCGGTGGACACTTTACAGATAGCGGAGAAAGCTATGGAGGCTACCCTGGCCTTTAAAAGTCGGGGGAAGTATCTGAGATCCAAGACGCTGGACAAGCGCATCACTTCTAAAGTGAAGGGGGTATCAGATAAAGTCGCGGAGGTCAGCAGTCGCACCGAGGACACTCAGACGACTCAGCAGAAGTCGGGTGGACTGGAACGCACATTGAGGAGGAGTCCCCGCTCCCAAGTGTTGCGAGTGAAGGAGGATGTAGAAACTTCTTTGCGGGATGCCGCCTCAGAACGAGGCGATGTGAACACCAAAGTGATCAAGCAGGGTGAACCGCAGAACAGGCGTTCTGTGCCTTCTGCCCTGAAAGGGGATGTGAAGGAAGACCAGTGCTCAGAAGTGCAGGAACAGTCTGCAGAAGCTCCACTGCCATCACAGAGGCAGCCAAAGAAGTCTGTACGGTTCCAGGCAGTTGGCTGGCGCGGTATGCGAGTGCGGCAGGACGTGTTTGACCGTATTCAGGCTAAATATGGCAACTTCGACGTCGACGCCTGTTGCGATGAGCATGGCAACAATCGGCGTGTAAAGCGGTTCTGGCACAACTGCTTACAGGAGAAGTGGAGAGGGATGCATGTGTGGTGCGAACCCTCGTTCTCAGACAAACACTTGACAGTGGAGGCCTTGCTGCGTAAGTACGTGCAGGAGTGGCGATGTGACCCCGAGAACACTTCTGCTGTGTTTCTACTGCCTGATATTCAGTCCAGAATGCCGCAGTGGAGATCCCTGTTCAGGCGAGCAGGAATGCGTATTGAGGAGGTGATCCCCGCGCATGATGCGCAAGGTGAACCAGTACAATTGATGGAGGGTTCCAATGGGAAATTAGTCGATTTACAGCAGCCTATGCTGGTAGTGTATGCGCCTCCATCGAAGCAGCGAGTACAAAGAGTACGTCAACCAAGAGGACGAGTACCCATAATACACGCAGGCAAAGCAGCCAAATTGCGTGACTCTCAGGAAGAAGCGTCTGATGCTGCTTTCTTGGAAGCCTTGAAGTCCGAATATACTAGAGATGGACCTCTCAATGAGCTACGCACTAAGGTAAAGTGTGCTCCTCACAGCCGCACCAAAGAGTTCTGTCTGGTGGGTGAAGTACTGTGGAGAACTGCATCGGGAAGATTTCAGTTGGTGCTGGGAGAGGACTCTCCGCTGAGAGAGATTATTATGCGCGAAGCGCATGAGTCAGCGACAGCTGGCCATACTGGCCGAGATAAAACGCTGGAGCGTGTTCTGCGAAGGTTTTGGTGGAGGAATGCACACCAAGATGTGGGAGAATGGGTTGCCTCCTGTTCAGTTTGTCAGGCGGTGAAGCCCAGATCATCTTTCCCAGATGGATTGCTGAACCCGCATTCTATTCCAACTCGGGTATGGCAGGATGTGGGAGTGGACTTCGTCACAGGCCTACCCTTGACTGAGCAGGGCAATGACGCATTTGTAGCATTTACATGCAAACTGTCTAAAATGGTACATGTGGTTCCTATGAATTTTGGGGACAGCTCTGCTGCTACAGTGGCACGTATCTACTTTGACACGGTGTGGAGACAACATGGAGCTCCGATGAAAATAGTCAGTGACCGTGATCCACGCTTTCAGGATACCTTCTGGAAGGAGTTGATGAGATTGATGGGTGTGAAAGTGGCGATGACTACGCCCTACAACCCTCGCTCTGATGGTCAAGCGGAGCACACTAACAGGGTGGTGGAGGACATGTTGAGATCGTTTGTGGAGGACAATCCGGAGTCCTGGGACTTATACGCTACAAACGTAGAGTTCGCAATCAACGATTCGCGTAATGATGTTACAGGCTTCACTCCATTTGAATTATGTTGTGGTGTGTCGCCCATGTCGCAGCTTGACATCTTCTTGGAGGCCGCTCAATTGCACAGCGGGCAACGAAAAGGAGGGGTGGGGACTGCACATGAATGGGCGTCGAGATTTTCGTCGCAGTTGCGGGACGCACGCAGCAAACTTGAGCTAGCACAACGCAGGCAACGAGACGCTTTTGATCAGCGACACACGCAGCGGGAGTATGCGGTAGGTGACTTGGTCTGGATTGAGGCTAAACATCTTACAGAGAAGTTGATGGACAGAGCCTTGTGCCGCAAGCTGAGCAAGCGGTGGCATGGTCCAGTTGCAGTTACGGAACGCTTTTACAGCGATCTGCAGGCGGAGATGCCTGAGGCAGACAGAGGGGCACCAGTGGCGTATAGACTGAAGTTGCCCCCACATTGGAGAGTGCATGACGTGTTCGCGCAGCACAGATTGAAACCCTACACAGGTGGAGAGGACACTTTCGCTCTGCGACAGCAGACAGTGACACCTGAAGCAGTGATGGTGGACGGACAGAAGGAGGCTCATGTAGAGAAAATCTTGAGCCGACGCGTACGCGTGAGCAGGGGCAAAGAAATAGAGGAATGGAAGGTGCGATGGACCGGGTTCTCTAAAGCCCATGACCAGTGGAGAACGCGTGATAAGTTAGAGCGCGGTGCCCCATTACAACAGTTGCGGGATTTTGAAGAGAGACGCCTAGCAATGGAACAGCAGGTCAGGGATTCAGCTGCGAGGAGAAGGGAACATCGACGGCACCAACATGCTGCGTCAATAATGACAGCGGACGGTGGGACATTAGTGCAGCAATTATCAGCGCAGTTCTGGGGTATGTCTAATAGTTCTGCGAGTGCGTGTCTTCCATGGGAAGAACAACACTTTACCGATTCTGGAGAAGTGGCGTATGTGACTGAGTTATCGCCAGCTCCAGTAAAACCTATCAGAATACTGGTACTCTTCAGTGGCACTGGCTCAGTTCAAAGATCCTTCTCAGAATGCTTTCCTCAGGCACAGACAGTATCTTTAGATTCTGATAAGTTCTGGCGATCTACGCATGTTACCAGAATTGAAGATTGGGAATATTGGAGCTATTACCCTCCTGGATATTTTGATGTAATATGGGCGAGTCCACCGTGTACCCAATATAGTCAAGCGCGAACTACTGGAGGACCACCAGATTTAATATCTGCAGATGCTTGTGTAGAACGCACCCTTGACATCATCGAATATCTCAGACCACGCTATTGGTTTCTGGAAAATCCAAAAGGGCGATATCCCAATGCTTTGCGATTCAGACCTGTAGTGGATCAATTACCTACCCCTTTGTTTTGCTCATATTGCATGTACGGGGAGAAGTATAAGAAACCTACTTGTATCTGGACTAATGCGCCGCCCAGCGTACCACTGCGAGAATGTACCTCGCAGACTCCGTGTCCATGTAAATGGGCAACTGGAGTGCACCCCCTTACTGCTCAACTAGGGCCTCATCCAGATCAGCAGGGGATGCAGAATTCTCGCGCAGTATATCCTATACCTGCTAAGTTACTGAGAACCTTATTTCAGCGGTTATTTCCCAGGAATACAGGTGATGAAGATGCTGGGGTGACATCAGGAGAAAGCCACCCCTAAGGGGGGGAGAGTTGTGCCAGGGGGCACGATAGACTGCCAATTACCCCCACGGAAGGGGGATCCGATTCAGATTACCGGCATATTGGGAGAAATATTGATAGGGAATCTGAGATCGTGGATGAAGAATGCAAAATCAGTAAATGTTATCTCTCTGGCAGAATCGTGAACGATAGAAATATTATTAGGAACGATTATGACAGAATCAACGGTGTTGGTACAATACCGTGACAGATGACAATAGAGATGACATTTATGGCGGCGCAGGTTGGGGAAAAACAGGGATTCCTGTGACGAGAGAAACTAGCCGAACAGCCTGTGCTATATAGTGATGAAACACGATTCCCTTGGGAGCTTTGTTACAGAATAAAAATGTTTTCGTAACACGGGCCGTATTGCATAATCACCGGTTGTGATATATATCGATTCGTATCCGATTACTCTGAAACTTCGTATATGCATTTGTATGCCCGTGACAAGCCGAAATATGTAACACACCAAACGATTTTTTGACATATTTGCTTTATAACATTCACAAGATGTTATTAAATAGATAATATATAATTACCCAATCAGTTTAAAAAACTATTTTTGAGTGTGTCAAAATACAATGCGATCACGGGATCTTCATACAAGCCAATCCCCGAAACTATCAAGAACAAAACAGCAATTGTCAATATCAAAAACAATGATAAGTTTTGTTTTATTTGGTCAATATTAGCATCAATGTATCCCCTCAAGGACCACCCTGAAAGAGTTAGCAAATATACAGAACATTTCAATAAACTCAAGTTCAATGAAAAAGATTTCCCGATGGAAGTTGATGGTTGTCACATTTTGAAATTCGAAAAAGATAACGAGCTGTGTATTCACATATATACAAGCGAACCCGATGGTAAAGACATTAGACCCTTAAGAATCAGCAATCAACCATTTGATAATATCGTGCAATTATTTTATTATGATAATCATTATTCATACATTAAGAACTTCAACCGATTTTGGGGTTCAAGAGAACAACAGTCATACAACTGTCCAAGATGTTTGAAATCATTTCGTTTAGTCGAATCGTTGAATGAACACCTTGAGGATTGTAGGAATCTGAATGTAAAACAAAAAGTTGTGATGCCCAAAAAGATTTATACAGAAATGCAAGGAGCTAATAATGAAACTGTTTTAGTAGAGGATGATTCAAATACTAAATTGAGGTTCAAAGGATTTCAAAAACAAAATCGTAAACCAATCGTTTTATATTGCGATTTTGAAAGTATCAATTCAAAAAATCCGAAAACAAATAGTAATACATCAAAAGACACAAAACATTTACCAACATCGTAGATGATTTTCATTAAAAGCGATATCGATCTAAATATCCCCTTGATATATAAATACAAAGGACTTGATTCCAACGAGCATTTTGTTAAAACCATAATGAAAAAAGAAAGTCATTTGAAGTTCAAAATCAAGGAAGCTAAAGGAATTTGGGGAGATACAATGAAACCATTAACACCAACTCAACAAGAGTATCATAACACTTGTAATGTGTGTAGATTCTGCACTCAAGAAATAAAAACGGATAAAGTTAGAGATCATTGCCATTACACTGGGAATTATAGAGGTCCCGCCCACGAAAGATGTAATTTAAAAGCATCTTGTCCAAAGCAAGAAACCATCCCGATAATGTTTCACAATTTAAATTATGGTTTGCGAATGATGATACAAGCATTTGATGTATTAGGAGGCGATAAAAATCGAATCTCTGTAATAGCTCAAAATAGTGAAAATTACAAAACATTAAAATTAAAAAAATTTCAATTTATGGATACAATGGCATTCCAAATGGCAATCTTAGAAACATTGATATCCGCTCTACCTGAAAACAAGAAAGTTAATATGAAACGAATTACAAGTGACCCAGAAAAATTCAAACTCGTTTGTCAGAAAGGTGAATTTCCTTACGAGTGGTTCGATACTTATGAGAAGTTTGTTGAATCGGTGCCTGATAGACAAACATTCTACAACAATATGACACAATCAAATATGAGTGATAAGACTTATGATAATATGATGAAGACTATCGATGCATTCAAGATACAAAATTTTGAACAATTTCACGATTTGTATTTAGATCGAGATGTATATGGATTATCCGATGTAATGGAAACATTCAGGGAGCTATCAATGGAAACATATGGATTAGATCCTTGCTTTTACGTGGGCACACTTGGGCTTGCTTGGGATGCTATGTTAAAGCATACAAATGTGTATGCTTGACCGAGTTGACTGATAATGATATGTATATGTTTTTTGAGAAAGGAATTCGTGGAGGAATTTCAAAAGCGGTCTTGAGAAATGTTGAAGCTAACAATAAATACTTACCTGATTACAACAAAGAAAAAGATAGCAATTATTTGATGTATGTAGATGCGAACAATTTGTATGGACACGCGATGATTAGACCATTACCGTGCAAAGCTTTTGAGTGGACACACGCAAAATCAACTGAAGAATGGAAAAGAAGACGTCCTTGCGCTCCTTGTTCGCCATCGCAGCCACTTGCAGCCGGATGGGGCATGAGTACTGCGACATGTCACTCCCGCTGCCGTCACTCCGCCCATCGTCGCCCTCCGTCCACAGCAGGAAACGGATGGCCACGCTGCGATCGCCGCCATGCTGTCGGCGAAGGCTGCCGTGGAGACGGTCCATGGAGTGCCGGATGAGGAACTCGGTGCTGCTTTGGGCGCGGGCCACAGCCTGCAAGGCTTCTGGAGATGTGGCGCCCCTTGTTGGCGGGTCCCGGCGCTCACGGAGAATTGGGACAGAAGACCTGTGTGTCGCCGATGGTGCAGCTGGTGCTCCGTGGCTAGGGAGGTCCTCATCTCGAAGAGAATGTTTCTTCCGTAGGCCCTTGACCTGCTGCGAGGCGTGCTCCACCTTGATGGAGCTGCTGGCTCTCTAGTGTTTCCTCTGCTGCTCGAGGGTGTCCTCGGCCCGCTGCTACGCCCGGGGATGGTGTGGGAGAGCAGGTAACTCCGACTGATCGTGAGGGTCCCCGTGGGCTCGAGGGGTCACGTCTTGGGAGAGTCTACGTTCGGGGCGTCGACCGCGTTCGTCGCCTGCAGCGTGATGTTGCCCGCCCAACCAGTGCTCGGCTTCTGTCGGCGTCGGCGGCGTACATATGCTGACTAATGTCCGTCAGGAAATCTTCCTGCCTTCTGACGACATCGCCCAGGTTGTATGTGACGTTGCGCAGCTGGTAGACACCCTTGTCCTCGAGGGCATCCATCCATGCAGCACGTTCTCGCTGATGCCGCACGTCGCCGCCGTTGACCTCGGCCTCCCTCACTATGGCTTGTCTGAGTTGGGCTTGCTGTCCTTCCAGGTCGTAGTAGACTTGTCCCCCGAGGTAGAAGGTGCCCTCACTCTGACGCTGCCGCAGGTACAGAACGTCGTTCCACTCCTGCGTGAGGGCGTCGCTGGTCGCGGAGGCCATGCTGACGCCTGAGCTCAGAGATGGGCGGTCCATAGCCGAACCGCCACTGTACATGTTATGGATGTGTGAGGAGAGGTTGGTGAGCTTGCTCTCCTCCGCTCTCCTCTCAACGGCTCGGACGGATCCTTGGTCAGGAGGGGGCGCCGAGTACACACCTCGAGGGTCCATTTCCCCCGCAGGTCGTGCCGGGGGAGGTGCTGTCATCGCTCGAGGCGTTTGGCGATGCAGGAGCACTCGTAGCCGGCCGGGGGTGTCAACAGCGGGCTCCTTCCCTTCACGCCTGCTTTCCCCTGCGCCCTCGCGGTTCCCTGACTCGGCGTCGCCGTCGCTGTTGGGCATGCACGCTGCGACCATCTCGTCCTCGTCGCACTCGAACGCAGGGATGTAGGTCCCCAGGAAGTCGCTCCAGACGTAGACGCCAGTGGTCTCGCCAGAGTCCTCCTCGCCCTCAGAGTTCCCCTCGTCCTGGCCGTACGCGACCCCTTCCAGATCGCGGCCCTCGAGCTCCTCCTGGTGGGCAAGATGCTGTTGCACAGCTTCCGCCCAGGACTCTTGAGACGAGGTGGTCTCGGTTGGGGGACTCGCGCTCCTCACTTGGCCCATGATGACATCCGGGTACTTCTCCTCGAGCGCCGCTGCCGTCGTGGTGGTCGATGCGCACCGCGCTTATGTCGAGTAGGTGAGCCCGGAGAGAAGGGACACCTCCCTGTGATCGGACACCTCGTAAACAGGGGAGCCCCCCCCTCCTGTCCTCTGTGCGGAGGACAGCTCAGGCTCCCCTCCTCGTCCCATGCTCGTGACAGCAGTGGTCCCGTCAGTCTGGGCGGTGAATACCAGGAGCCCAGACTCCGACAGCTCGTCCTCGTCAGACGGTGGCGGGCTAGGTGGTGCTCCCCCCCCCGCTCGGCCTTCGCACCCTTCTCCGCGCTCGTCGCCTCTCGTGTTCCTCACGCGAGATGGTGGGCGCGTCCAGGTCCACGTCACTCTCTGCCGTGCTGGAGGACGGACTCGCAGTCCAGCGAGGTGGTTGCCGACGGACTCCCAGTCCGGCGAGGTGATTGCCCGGACCGAGTTGTGCCTGGAGCTGTATGAACACTGGGATCGAGCAGCGAGGGTTGCTGGGTAGCTGCAAGCAGCGCTGGCTGATGTTGTTGCTCCACGGCCTCCGGCCCCCGCTGCCGCTGCTGAGCACGAAGTGGTCGTCCGGAGGTACGCTGCGCTAAGCGGGCAGCGGGCTGGGGTTGCTGCCCGGAATGCGCGGTTGCTGGTGGCCTGACAGGTAGCTGCCGGCTATGTGTGCGCTCCAGTGAGGTTTCGGAGCGCCCACCTGAAAGTCTTGCTCGAGCTTGTGGGTGCTGCTGCTGGCTCTGAGGCGCTGTGAGAGCAGACACCTCCCCCCCTGCCAGAGGCGCGGCGTTGCCAACCGGATTAGCTGCTGCACAGACCCGTGCAAGTCGGCAACGAAGTCCTCCAGGTGGCTGATACGCCCGCCGGCTACATCCGAGGCCAGCGAGCGAGAAGAACCACCGCGAGCGCCGGCAGCAACCGGCGATCCCTGCAGAGCAGAACGAGTAACGCCCCCGGCGGAAGGGAAACATTTGCACTTTTGGTACTTTTGACTCCCCAACAATGGAGAAAATGAAAAGCAACCACCGTCTGATGGAGAGGAGATACTTCTGACCTCCCAAAAATGGAGAAAATGAAAGTAACGAAAATAGGAGCTGCACTACCTATCCAGCGGCTAAAGTAGAGGGAGGTGGAAGCGGTTTCAGTAGAACCCTGAGCAGTTTTCACTTACTCAAAGGAAGCGTGCCGGATAGCTTGATGAGGCTGATGGAGGAAGTGATATTGCTAACCACTAGAGCTATGGCGTCTAGGGCGTCCTCAATATCATAGCGGACACCGGGAGTCGAACCCGTAAAATAGCGCTAGATGGTCTAGACGGTTGTTTCCAACCTATACAACCGGGACACCGGGGTTCGACTCCCGGTGTCCGCTATGATGTTGAGGACGCCCTAGACGCCATAGCTCTAGTGGTTAGCAATATCACTTCCTCCATCAGAGGCGAGTACTCTACGCGTTCGATCGGTCCGATGACAAGTATCCCTCATTGGATCGCATTCTGATTTTTGATTTTTGATTTTTAATAATTTAATTTTTTCGTGTCGATCGGATGTGACTGTGGTGGAAGCGTGGAAGCGAGGAACATGAACGAGGAAGGCTGGATTCTCCGCCTCATGGTCTGTCGCTGACGTGTGCCCGCGCCTGTCCGACTGTCGTGTATCTCATGCAGAAAAAACATGTATTTCCAAATAAGCCAAAACGGTTCTATTCCCTGGGTGACCACTTTTCTATTCCCAAATAAATATACACCCGAAATCAACTACATTCCCACATGCTCGAATTACGCGAAATTTCGTTATTTTTCTTAGATGCTGCAAAATTCGGCGAAATGTCGAAACGAATTTTTTGTGTACGCCAGGGCCTACGCAAGCTAAACTGTTGTGTACCTGATAATATCACGCCTCCATTAGGGGGAGTCGTATTTTCATGTACTACATCGATATCAACCATATCGATATATGAATATGAAACCGTCAATAAACCTATCGAGAGATATGATATATTCGTTGTATCAAGATATCGATACCGTCCCTTGCCTCAGGTTCATGACTATAGGTTCTGCGCACTCTGTCTTACAAGACATCGCGGCGCGATACGAGATTCCAAGATAGTCGAGGTTTAACGTTTAAGGGCTCATGTCGTCACAACGGAGGTGCGCCAGCCTATGTTCGGATAAACGTGACCCCCCCGGACGTAATTTACGCGTATTTACGTGTTTCCGGAGTTTTGAGATTTACCCGTAATACGTAATGCACTATGGAGAAAATAGGATTACATCCCAACGGACATATTCACATATAATGAGAGAAAACCCTGCAATAATGACATTTCTGATTACTTATCTACGGTATTTACGATTCACCGTAACCTTCACACATTTCGACACTAGGCATTAGGGCCCCCAACATATGAACATAGAACATATTGTACGGAAGTACTCGAGTGCACGACACAGGAGTCAGCGAGGAGAGCAGGTATCCGCGAATCAGCTTGTGGGCCCAATGCAAGTAGACGAATCCATTGCAAATTTGAAATACGGTATTCAAATATGAGGAATTAATCTGCTACTATCTGCAGAGTAATTCATATGCATCGATGCGACATGCAATAACGAAGCACGTAAGGAAGGAAAGCAACTAAGCAAAGTTGTGGTGCATAGGCGATAAATGTATGACTGTGATTCAACCTAACTACCTATCTACCTAGCTAACAAGTGAAAGGAATAGGTGCACGAATGCAGACACACGAGTGGGCTCCACTTGTTCAGGCGCCACGCGCCTAGTATGTTGCTCCTGGATGCTTCCCCAAGTCCTAGGTTTTCCGTTTTGTGTGTGAGACGGTTGATATCGTTCTGTTTTCTGTTTTGTGTGTCGACGGTAGATCGATATCGCAGGCCAACCAGATCCCTTGGAGGGCTTGGAGGGCTCGAAATGACGTAAAATCGCGATTTTACGTGGTACACGTAAAATAAGGCCGAAATCGAGGCTCGTGTAAATTACGCGTATTTACGTGTTTCCGGAGTTTTGAGATTTACGCGTAACGCGTTTATCCGAACATAGGCTCCAGCATCGCCTTTCAAACTGCACCGCATATGCTAAAATACCGATCGTAAAAGAGGAATTCCTGGTAAGTTCCTAAGCGACATGACAAACTATAAAACGGATTATAATTGTCGAGTTACGATGCGCGTTCATTCATATTTCATATCAGTCAAAGACCAATCACTGATGCTTCACCCTAGTTGTAAAAGTGGAAAGTGTGGGGGCGTTAGAAAGTCATAAATTAATGTCTTGTACCAGTTGCGATTGCTTGTGGTACTACATACACACCAAGCGATAAGAGGCGTGCTAACCGGAGCCAGCCTACTACACGCCAACTGCACAGGACACACACGTGTATGCGTGCGCACGTATTGGTATATCTTGAAAGTACCACGATTCTCACCTTACATTTGAAAGCACTCACGTGTTACTCCGTTATTCTGTATAGGTTATATAAACCTTCAAGCCATGTAAAGCCAACGGTTCACTATTCGAGCGTACCAAGCGAGCATGCATTCGAAGAGCTCGCGATGATGTTTTGAAATCGTGCATGAGAATAGAGCGGCGCGGAGACTGTAGTGTAACAGAGCGTAACGGTGACTAACGCATGCCCGCAAGCACGTGTGGATGACAAGGCTGTCGTAATCGCGCATCCGAAAATGCAGATGGTAGTCCCATGCCGTGTGCAGCCCCATTGCTGAGCCATACCCGCGCAGAAGTACTAACTTTGGTGCCCGACAAACAACAGAATAGCCAGCGCTAGATCTTAAAGAGCTGTATTGTGAAACAGTTACGGCGTGTGAGCATAGCAGCACCGGCTACTTGGTTAGCAAAACCCTACCCTTCTTTTGTTTTCTAGATTTCAGTTTCCCCAGTGACCACCTTCGAAGCCCCGTGGCAGTCAAAATCCGCTCGGAAAACGTCTTCTTCTTCTTCTTAGCTTCGCTGTTCCCGCTGATCAACACACGCCACGTTAGTCGTTGTGGACAAGCCGCAGACAAGACTGCGATCCGAATGTTCAACTGAAAATGTGTTGGCTTAGTCATCACTCCCAGTGCTAAGCTCTCTTTTCGCGAGGACAGACCACAGCAAACCCGGTACAAACAATAAGGCATCCCAGATCACGAGAAAGATAAGTGAACAAAACACGAGTGGCACCGAGTATAAGCTAAAGTTTCCGCAGTGCAGGCACTTCAAACTAAAATGCCCAGCTTTATCCACGCTCGGATAATCGAACCAAGATTTGTGTTTGAGACTGAGATATCACAGTATGATTATAAAGCCAAGCTCATACTTTACCTTTGCCTTTCGGAAGTCGGTTCTCTCACACTCTCCTTTTCCCTCTCCTTCTCCTTTTTTTCTCGCTTCTCTTTGTCTTTATTACCGCGCATCCCGCGCGGACTTAAAAGGCATCCAAAGTGTGCCAGCTGCTTGTTAACCTTCTCCGATGCATGATCATATTCTTCACCAGAAGGTCCCTCAATAGCCACATACCTCTCAAATTCGTCTCTTATCTCGTCACACTTTGCATTATTATTGATTTTCAGTTTTCCTTCTATTGAGCCAATACCAAGCGCGCATAACCAGAGTGCGAAGGGTACCCCAACACTACGAGCCATGTGGATACCGCTCAAATAGTATTAGGAAGACATGTGGGCCGTAGTAGTTACTGCGAAGTTGAGACGCACAAAATTGGGTGTGCCAAACAACAATATACAATTGCTGTGAATGCTGAATCCTTACCAGACGCAACGAATCGATTGGTACTTACTCTCGTCCCCAGAGTTTAGACGAGCCGCGCTTCGCGCGGCTACCCGCGATTCGATTCGAGGGTTGCGTTACTTGATGATTGTGGAGCTCGTCTAAACTCTGGGCTCCGGACGCCCATAAGCTCAATCTGCGTTACAAACCCTAAGTAATATTCGCGCTATTTCGGTCCGGAGACTCGGGTTCCAGAGTAGATTGGTACTGTATGGGTATAAAGGCGAAGCCGAAGAGTTCGCCGAGATTTTTTTCTCTTCTGGCGTGGCGCGTGGAGAGATGGACTATGAAGCGAAGGTTATCCGTGTGGTCCTCAGGGGATAGAAATCACGACCACTATTTCGAGCCGGTATCCGTGAACCTACTCTGGCTGAGACCACGAGCCTCCGGACGCGATTTTTCCCCACTTTTTTAAGGATTTTTTTATTTTTCTGTACTAGACCAGAGTTTACGAGCTGCTTTCCATTCTTGTCGTGTCGAAAATCGCGATCGGCCGCGCAGCGGCCGCAGCTCGTAAACTCTGGTCTCAGCCAGAGTACCCTGGAATTATTGACGATCCTATTATTAGGAGATAGGCATCAGGAGCCGGTGATTAGAAAACTGATGGTTTTCTGATCAGTGTAGGATGACAGGCAGTATGACTGTCATCCGGAGCAGATCTGAAAACTGAGGTTTTCTGATCAGTCGGAGGCATAAGAGGCCAGCAACGGACTGAGAGGGCCTCTTGCCGTGTTACCGTGATTGTGTGGACTTTCATCGACTGTGTCGGTTTTTACAATTCGGTGTCCGTTTTTGCAGTCCGTGTCCGTTTTTACAGTTCCTTAACACCGTAAGTTTTTCAGTGCGCATATACTTTCAGTAGTATTCGTATATTGATTATGGAGTGGTTCACCGACCCGATTTTGTGTCAGAGACGGATTGATGATTTGCACGCGCAGCCAGCGTACGCGACCGCTTTTGCCGCTTTCCAGGATGGAGAGGACCTCTCGCAACCGCAAATGAAGTTGATTCGACAAATGGAGAGAGCGACAGCCCGACTTGCTGAGCTCAAAGGGCTGTCGCAAGTTGCTTCAGGTGACCGAAAGCGTCCGTGGGAGGCAGCAGTAGACCTCACTCAGCTTCCAGGGTCCGATCGCCTAGAATTAACTCGCAACGATGATGGAAAAGACAAAGGTCTCCGCAAACTGTTCTTGGAGACACAGCACCACTTCGTGGCACACTCAGCGTCACAGTTGGCGCTTAATGATGCCAAGAAGGAATCAAGGCACGGTATCGGTTGGTCCAAGGTGTTATTAGTCGATACCGATATGTACAAAAAATCTATCAGGCGATACCAATAGTGTGTTAAAGTTATTAGTCGATACCGATATCAACTAATTGGGTATTAGTTGATACCGATTTTCCGATATGTGAAGAATAAAACTATTAGGTAATACCGATATCATAATGTACTTATATATCGGTTCCTAGCAAGCATACGAATTCTGCCTACTCCTACCTATCTAGTTCAGCTCTTCGGCACATGATTCCTACCTATCTACATATCTAGTTCATTGCAACCATTATTAGGGAATGCTCAATGGTCCCTTCATTCAGACTTTTTCTTAAGTCGCTATGCATCTGGATGCAGGCGCTAAAAGCTCGCTCTACTAACGCCGGTTGTGCTCGCAGGCGCAACAAGGAACGGTGTGGTCTGGTCATCTTGAACATCGTAATAAAAGGGAATCCCTCCCCCCCTGAGTCTTCCACCACTCTGCAAGATACAAGTCAAACTCGTCATCATTTTTATTGCCCCGTGGCACTGCTGCAGCGGGTTCATATTCATACAACTTCACTATCACTATCTGAAAACACTTGCAAATATGGTTTTTGTGTTGGAAATAATGGACTTCTTGGCATTGGGCGTGGCACGTTGGGCGGTGCTCTCATACGCAAGCGCGTCGGTGCAAGACGCTTGGTCCTTGGGACGCCACTTCTCTTGCAGCCGAAGGATCGCTTCCGATATTTCGATATTCCGATATCTTTCCCGATATATCACTGATTTGGTATTAGTCGATGCCGATATGATATGGCGTGGTATTAGTTGATACCGATGTCACATAATTAGCAATTAGTCGATATTGATATTCCGATAACTCTTAAAAAAGTTATTGATTGATAGCGATATCGCCGATATATCGATATATCGGATATCGGTTGCAACCGATACCGTGCCTTGGAAGGAATTGGAAGGTGTGGAGCTACCTGAAAACGTCACTCTTGCTTTGGAATTCCTGTCTGAAACTGCGGAGAAGGGTATTGCGCGCGCCAAAGCGCGCGCTAAGATCTTGGCGCTGGTTTCGGACAAGGGCCCTGAAGTGGGCTGGAAAATCTGTGAGAAGTTAGAGCGGAAATCGTATGCTGAGGATGAAGAGGACGAAAAGCTAATGCGTAAAGCTGAAAAAGAGGTCAAAGCAAAGAAGATTCACGCTGCCCAAGCTGCGGCTGCCAAGGGGCGAACCAAGGGCCTAGGCAGGGGTGCCTTTTCTGTTTCTCGTCCGACTGCTCTTGGAGCACCTCCGCCACCGCCGCCTGTTCAGGCAGGGCGTGGCAGCCAGCTCCAATGCTGGAATTGTAACGAATGGGGGCACCACCAAAACCAATGCTCGCAGCCGCGCCCAGCCGGCAGAGGCCGTGGCAGAGGCTCGGACCGTTGAATTGTAACGAATGTAGAGCCACGAAGGCTAGTACTTTCAGCTTAGCGGAATGCTTGGCAGTTGAGGTGGAATGCCCAACTTAAATGTAACTTCTTGGGGACGAAACCCTAAATTTGTAATGAACTTTTGGCCCGCGGGCTGTTGTTTCCTTGTGTTCCAGGTTCTGAATTGTCTGAGGAAGAGATTGTCGAGGCCATACCCTTGTGTGAACAGGGCGTTCCTGTGCCCCGTGTTGCGGGAAGACTTAGGGAACGAGCCTCCTTTTGGCGGACCTTTGTCCGCTCTTCCTACGTGATGTCTTGGATTGAGAGAGGATTTAACTTGAAGTTTAAGGATGGCAGGGCTCCGCCCCGAGTGCACTTGCCTAACCACGTGTCTGCTGTTAGGCATACCGCCTTTGTTACTGACGCTGTGCAGGAGTGTGTGCTTATGGGTGCCTTGAGAGAGGTGCCCAGCAAGCCGCGGGTTGTCCTGCCGTTAATGGTGGACGACTCTCGGGACAAGCTACGGTTGATTTTCAACGGTAAGTGGCTCAATGCCTTTCTAATCTTTCCTAAGTTCAAGTATGAACACCTTCAGCCTTTTGTTGACTTGCTTAGGAGGGATGACGGGTTGTTTTACTTTGACTATAAGTCAGGGTACTACCACGTAGACCTCCACGAGATGTCTCGTACCTATGTTGCTGTTGAGTGGCAGGGTAGATTCTTTGAGTTTTGTGTGCTGCCTTTTGGTCTAGCCCCAGCTTGCTGGGTGTTTACGAAGATCAACAAGGAGCTCGTAGGTAAGTGGCGGGGTCTCGGGTTCCGTGTCCACCCCTACGTGGACGACTTTGCTTTTGCTGTGAGGGCTCCTACCCTCACGGACCCCTCGGCTTTGGCTGTGTTGTCCCGTATTATGCGGGACGTGCGGGAGGCAGGCTGGCTCGTGTCTGAGTCCAAGTCTCAGCTGTTTTTCACACGGGCCCTTGTGCATATTGGCATAGGCATAGACCTGGAGGGGGGGGTCTTGTTCGTGCCTGAGAAGGCTCTGGGCAAGATCCGTGCTTGTGTGTCAGACTTGTTGAGGCTATTTCATAGGTTGCCTCTGAGACTTGTGGCTAAGTTTGCAGGCTTAGTTAATGCACAGTGGTTTGTACTAGGGGGTGTCACCAGACTGTATGCTAGGGCGGCTGCAGTACTCATAGCCGACACCCTGACTTGGGGCTCGTGGGCTTCTCATGTCCCGGGTACTGATGCTCTTCGGACAGAGCTAGAGTTTTGGCTGACAGACGGCTTTCGTAGGCATCAGAGAGGCATTTGGGAGCCCAGGGGGGCGGGGCTTCAGCTGGAGACAGTCCATGCGGACACCTCTGAGGTGGCATGGGGTTCCTGGCTGGAGCAGTCCTTTGGGGGACCTGAGCTGCTTGGCCACAGTTATCTGACCATGTCGGACAGACTGAAGTCATCCACTTTCAGGGAGCTCAGGGGCATTTTTGACTCTCTCCGAGCATTTGATGTGGCTGGCAGGCTGAGAGGGAAGAGGGTGCTTATCATTTGTGACAACCAGGCTGTGCATTTTGTCATTGAGTCTGGCAGCAGGCATCAGGAGCTTCAGGAGCTGGCTTTAGCGGTGCATGATTTCTGTGCTGACCACGGGGTGGTTTTGTCCTCCCTTTGGATGCCCAGGGAGTTTGAGGCCCGGGCTGATGCCCTGTCCAAGATCAGAGACCATGATGACTGGATGGTCAACCCGGCAATCTTTCCGTGGGCTGACCCATGGATTGCCGGGGGGTGGAGGCACACCCGGGACAGGTTTGCAACTGACAAGAATTGTCTTGTTTTTGACAGTGCAGGTGCCCCCTCCTTCAACAGTGCTTGGCACTGTCCAGGTACGTCAGGGGTTGACACTTTCGGTCAGACGGACTGGCGGGAGCACGTCAACTGGTGCAACGCGCCTTTTCGGATGATCGGGAGGCTCCTGTTGTTTCTGCAGGCTGAGAGGGCTGCAGCCTCCATTGTGGCCCCGGTCTGGACTTTCCAGCCGTGGTGGGTCTTGCTGTGTCCCGACGGGGTTCACTTAGCAGACTGTGTGGTGCAGTGGGCGGAGCTCCAGCCCTCCGCGGACACCTTCCTCCCTGGCCTCGGAAGGGCCAATGAGGGGGGGGTGGGCCTGCCGGATTTTCGGGTCCTCCTCTTGCGGGTCTCCTTCGATGAGAGGGAGCCTGCGGGCCCCGGTCCCCGCTGTACCTTGGGAGGTTGCATGGCTTGTGACTGGGGTAGGGGTATGAGATGGGGGCTGCCTTTCATGCAGGCATCATAGGCACTGGGGAGCAGTGGGCTGGGCTGCAGTTCTCCGTGACGGACCCGCTGGAGATGCAGCTGCGGGCAGACATGCTGTTGGCGGTGTCTGGCACCCGTGAGGCTAGCACCATGCGGGGCTACTCTCGGGTGTTCGTACGGTACCAGGCTTTCTGTCAGGACCGTGACCCACCTAGGGTGCCTGTTCCTGCTGACCCGGTCACGGTGGCTATGTACTTGCAGTACATAGCCAATGCGGCCAGGACCTTCTCTGTGGTGAAGACCGCTTCGGCTATGGTTTTCACTGCTCATGATTTGGCTCTGGTCCCGGCAGACCGGAACCCCACCTCTCATCGGCTGGTGGCCGCGGTGCGGGAGGCAGCTCACAGGAGGCTGGGGGACAAGCGGCTCAACAGGAAGGAGCCGCTGGAGTTTGCATTTGTGCAGAGTGGTGCTCGTTGCGGGTTGATGCTGGGAGGTGTCACTCGGCAGATGTTTGCTACACCGCTGGGTTTGGACATGTGGACAGGCTTCTGGCGGTATGACTGTGCGGAGAAGGTGAGACTGCGGGATATGAAGTTCTGTGAGACCCACATGACCACCTTCCTCGAGAAGCGGAAGACGGACAAGTACAGGTATGGTCAGCTGGTGGAGGTTGCCCGGGCGGCGGAGGGGCAGCCTTTGTGCCCAGTGGAGGTCAGTCAGAGGTGGGTTGACACTCAGATTGCACGGGGAGTGCAGCCCGACGAGCCCCTGTTTCAGCAGATTGATGGCAGGCGGTTTCAGCGGGACCCGTCGGCTGACTGCCTGACGGGGAAGAGGCTGGACTATCCTCAGCTGAGGAGGTACCTGTTCAGGATGCTGGGTGAGGCTTCTGGCTTGGACCCCGATGCTCTGAGGCAGCTGTATGGGACCCAGTCCCTGCGGTCTGGTGGGGCTACGGCGGTGGCTGCGGCTGACCAGGTTACTGATTTCGAGTTCAATCAGTACGGTGGCTGGAGCTCGTCGGCGGCTGCGGCCACCTACAAAGCTACCAACCTCAACCGCAGGCTGGCGGTGTCCAGAAGCATGCCCCATGCTCAGCAGAGTAGGCGGCCTTTCTTGTCTGATTGCTTGTTGTTGTCATGCATTACATGTGCACTGCTTTGTGGTGATCTTTGTGTGCTTGCACCGGCCGGGTTCCATTCACATATGTGTCATATGTGTCATTTGGCTCTGGCCCACATTTTTTTAAATTGACCCAAATTTTTTTTTTGAAATTTTTCCTAAAGTCACCTAAAATTTTCCTCCCTTTTTGAAAAGGCCCCTAAATTTTTCCTAATTTTCTTTTTAATAATTAGCCGATCTCGCGGGCCCCATACACGCCCAAACCGGTTCGCTGAGACGCGGAGACGCTTGCCCTAGGCCCCTATTTCTTTTGCAATCACCCAAATTGGCCTAAGAACCTATTTCATACTACTTTGTTCAGCTTGGCAACTTATTGGCAACCTTCAGACCTGTAAAACCTATATGAAATATGATCGATAACAGGTTTCAAGACTAATTAAACCGGTTCTGAGACTACGACACGCAATAGGTTTTGCTTAGGCATCACAATTGAAATAATAATAATAATAAAACATTTACGCTAGTAAAGGGGACAAAGTCCTGAGAGTGCGGTATCCCTGCAAAGCAGGCTAGTGAAAACACCAGGGGCTACTCCCTCTGCTATAGCGCGCCCACAAAGGGGCTCAACCCACTTTTCAGCAGGGTGACATCTAGAGAGAAAGCTAGGTGCAAAGCAAAAAACTCTAGAAGATGGAGAAGCAGCCATGGCCGGGTGAGTGGAGGGGTGGCTGTATCTGGGCGGTGGGGAGGGAAGTCGAAGAATTAAGGGGGTATTTGGAGACGTTGAGGAAGGGGGTCGGGGTGGGCGGGGAGAGGGGGGGTGGTGGGGGAGGGAGGGGGGGAGGGCCCCTCCCCTAGGGGACAGAGAACCATCTTTTATTGCAAGACTTTTGAAAATTATTGTAGGAGGGTTTGAAGGAAGTCGTTTGATTGTTGCACCGCTTCTGTTTCTGTCATGGTCTCACTGCCCAGGATGTCAACTGTATGCGGGTCAGTGTTCAAGGTGGTGGTGGTGTTTAACAGAAACACGTCTCGCCTATTTTTGGTGTGTTGTCTACAGATTCTTGAAAGTTTTTTAAGGAGAGGTTTAATCTTGCCACGGGGAACACCTATCGTGTTGAGGACAGTACCAAAAAGAGGAGGGAGGTACCCCATGAGTGTAAGTACTTTAGGCCATTTCACGGTGCTTATGAAGGGCTTGGAATTTGCATTGGTGATTGTCGTGTCATGGTGACCACCATAATAATGCTCAGCACCATTCTGATGATAGGGGGGATCTTGAGTGGGCCATGGGCACAGCGAAGAAGGAAGTACTTTGTCACTTTCGTTCAGAACTTCATTCCAAATATCAGGGCTGACTCCGGTGTATTCTAGCCTCTTCTTCGTGACTCTGGACTTAGGAAGGACATTGAGGAACCATCTGGCAATCTTTTTCTGTGTAGGCCTCCAGTCAAAGGCTGGTTGAGTATCACTGGGTGCACTGTCTATAGCTATGATAACGACATCCGAAAAATCATCCTTATAGCATCCGCCACCTGGGAGAACGTAGGGGTCATCACCCGTCCAATAACCATGTGGGATAAATGGAATAGTGTTATGCGGGAATCTGAAAACAAGTTTAAAACCTTTATCAAACCATCTTTTTTGGTTTTTGGGAGACAGCGGAAGAATCCATGTTCCTGAAAATCCAGGGACGGTGTTGGCCGCTTTATGTCCCATTTCCAAGGTAGTCATAACCGCCGAAGATTTGCCCTTATCCTTCCCATCAAAGGGGGGATTTCCGTAAACGATTCTGCCAATGCCTGTTAACGGGTCCACGTAGGCATCCCAAGCGAGACCATCAAAGCCGATTTTCCCATGATGGCAGAAGGGCCTGAGGGCTTTTTTCATTCTAGTGGTGGGTATGCATCTTCTCGAGTAAATTCTAGGGTGGGCATTTAGTGGGTTGGAGAAAAGTTCACAGCCGTTTTTGTCAAGGTTTCTGTCATCCACCAAAATATCTAAGAGGCTTCTTCTTATTGCGTAGCAGTTTTTAGGGTCTCCCGATTCAAACTTACATGCATTGAGTGCTTCATGAATATCGTGCGCCCTATTCGAGTACTCCGCAAGTGAGCATGGGACTGCTTTGTTGGAAAGGCGGTGCCAAGCCAAAAGTTTCCAAAACTCTTTCTTTTGGACATATTGGAGTTCGGGATATTTAATTGTCCCCGCAACATGGTCCATTTCGGGCTTTGCGGTCACGGCAATGGTATTCTTTTTTGAACTTGATGGACGGTACATGCTAGCTTCCGGGAGAGCGTGTAAGTATAATTCCTCATTCATTTCCTGTCTTAGGTCAGCAAGTGGAAAAAGTTTCGATGGCTGTGTTTTGATGTATGTGGTACCTTTTCCAGGGTTTAGTAGTTTAGGCTTTTCTGAGATTTCTTCAGCGATGATTTTCCTTAGTTCGCTATCTTGGGTTGCTCTAAGAATATACAAACTATTACTATGTCCTGGGCATTCAAGTTGGATGTGTTCAAAGGTGCATTTTGTATTCTGTTGGCAGTAGGGGCAGTTTTCAGTCCCGCTTTTCCCCAGTTTAAATAAGCGTGCTGGAGAGGCTTGAAGACCCAGGAGTTCTCTACTTCTAGAAGCGGTGAAAGCTTTAGGTGTTATTTTGGAAATATCTTTGGTGGGGGCGGTGTTATTCTCGTTGAGCATTCTCAGGTACTTCCCTTGGGACTGTAGAGTTCTCCAATTATGATAGTGTGAGAGTCGTTGAATTCTTCTGATGTGACTACGGATATCGCCTAAAATAGGGACCTCAAAAAAGAATAATGAGAAGGGTAGTTCCTCGGCAGGGTCGTAGCGGGAGATGTCTAAACAGCCCCCTCTGAAAGAGGCTCTTTTAGCAGTACGGTCCACTCTGTCATGGACTTTGTCATTATTGTGACCCCTAATCCATTTAAGGATGATTTTACTGTGGTCTCCTTCACTGTAAAAGCCAAGTTCTTCTAGCAATAGGCGAACAGCCTGCACGTCTCTGCGATTAGCTTCACGTAGTTTGTCCCGAGCACTCATGGACCTGCCATCCTTTGTTACCGCAGATATTGCTGCCATGGAGTCAATAGCATGTACCATTGGAGTAATAGATTTGAGGAGTTTCTCTTTTTGTTCTGTGAGTAGAAATCGCAGTCCCGCAATTTCAGCAGATGTGCTACTCGGGTTTTGGATATCTTCCTTGATAAGGAGCCCCGATGCGGAGAAAGTTCTTGAGGGGGGGATATTCATCTTCCGTACAAGTGGCATCCCGTTGTCAAAGTTTTTTATGGCATATGCTGCCCCACTGCATGCTGTTTTCTTTCCAGCAAATAGAGAACCATCGCTTGCCATATCATAATCTTCCATTTGTTTGCTCTTTTCGGCGTTGGGTGTGGATTCTTCTTCCGAGTCGCTAGGGCAGCTGTATTCACTTTCTTCCTCCGCAGTTTTGTTTTTCATTCTGGCGATAATGGTTTCATATTGTCTGTTTGAGATGTAATCATAGTGTGAGTTGATATCACTGACTGTAGCAAGGACAGAAGAGGGCGGGTCCATATGGTCATTATTTTCGAAAATAGAACCTGCTGGAATTAGGATGCAACCGTCATTGGTGATGCTATATTCAAAGTCGTATTGAAGACTGTTGGTACCTTCGATTCGGACAAAGACATTAGGGTTTATGGCATTGTTACTGTATTCTGTATATTGTATTGACATGGCCTCTAAGTCAATATTGGTAATGTGAATAAGAGAGATGGAATTTCGGTCACCATTTCCTTTCCAATGAAATTCACCCGTGTCGGGGGGTACTATGTTGTCTCTATATTGTTTCTTGACATATCTAGCCTGTGGGTCCAAATCTACAGGGTTTTGAAGCATTTCCTTTTCGATTTCGGTTAACCATCCGGGGGGTCTATTACCATTCAGTTTGAAAAAGCCTTTACTTTCTTGCCAGTTTTTTAACATTCCACCGCAGGGAGTTAGAAAGGAGCCTGTGTGCTTGAGGTTGTATTTTTGTATTGCGGAGGTAACATTCCTCGACATGTAGAGTTGTCTGGGAAGGGTGGTGATTAATGTGTTTTCACCCGCTTCATTTTCAGGGTAATTTTTAGAGTCGATAGCGTATCCAAGTTTTGCCATAATGTGACCTGTACGCCTAAACCAGTTAAAGCGTTTGTCTTTTGTGTGACTGTAGGTTGCATAGTGTGATAAGGGGAAACCCGAGATGGCATTTTTACCCATTTCGTTGTTCATGTTTTGAATTATTATTTTAAGCCATAGATTGCTGTTTCTACGGTATAGTGAGATGAGGTGGGGATCAGTGATACGGTCCGTGTGGTTGTGTTGCCAATATTCGTGTTCATCCGCAGAACACAGGGTGTTCATAGTTTCGGTAATACACGACGCGGTTACAACATCAAAGACACTATCAATACCGTACCCGCCTTGGCAGACTGCTGTCCAGATTATTTGGTGATTGGTGTCAACTGGGCAGCCCAAATATTTAATTATAAACGAAGCTATCATTTTGTCTAATTCAATTGCGACATTCTTTGAGGAGTTGGCAATTGCTGAGGTAACTTTAAGGGGGTATGCCATCCTCGGAACTACAACCGCATTTATAACATATCTTAGCTGGTGTAGAGTCATGTGTTGCAGTTGGATGGATATTAGGGTAGATTTAAGTCTGTCGATAAGGATTTCCGCCTGTTTGTCCCATTCCCCATTTAGTGCAAACCATACTCCGAGATATCTGTTTACATCTTTGCTATTGGAGAAATCGAGGAATTCTGGTGACTCAGGGGGTATCCATTTCGAATCAATGGAAGGACTTGAGTCATTTGTATTGGGCTCCAGATGACCCCCTGAGATGAGTAAATCATCAGACAGGTCATATCGCGTTACTGTTTTGCCCTGAGGTTTGATGCGCTTTCTGTAAGAGTATTTGGATTTCTTAACATTGATGGGAATACCAATGAAGCTCATAAATTCATTTACTATACCTAGCATGTCTTGAACTTCGTCTTTAGTTTTCCCCACGAGAATGATGTCATCACAAAAGAACCGTGCAAAGATATTTAAGGTGGTGTCCTTTTCTAATAGGTTTTGGGAGGGAGGAATAACATTGTTTCCTGGTTTGTCTGGTCTATGGCGTTCCGAGTTCAGTTCATATCCATATGTGGTTCCTGTCGGGTTTACACCGTTTGCTCTTTTTGCTAACCAAATTGCCAGAATGTCCATAATGGCTACAAACCTTAGTGGGCTCAGCACTTCTCCCTGAGGAACTCCACATTCTAGGGACCATTCATCCGTGAGGCCTTCTTCAGTGAGTACCATTCTAGAGGCATCATTGGTAATGTCTGAGATGATGTTGATTATTTGTGATGGGAGTCCCAACTTTCTGAGCGCTAAATTGCTCATCCAGAATTCAGCTCTGTCAAATGCTTGTTTTAGGTCCAGGTAAACTACGTGGAGGTCTTTGTCGTATCTATTGGCATCCGAAATTACTTCATTCAGGATTTGGAGTGAGTCATCTATGTTTTTATTCGGAAGAAAGGCATCTTGAATGGGAAAGAGAATGGGGTGGGTGTTTAGTATTGTTTTGAGACGGTTAGCAATTATTGTATTAAATAGTTTAAGACCCGTTTCCAACATTGTGAGGGGTCTAGAATTATCTATTGTACATGGTGCAGAGGGATTTTTAGGGATTGGAAGGATGACTCCAGATTTTGCACTCTTTGGAAATTTCCCAGTTATAAGAATGTGGTTAAAAAGTGAGACAGTAACCTCTTGAAAATTCTCAGGGCCCTTGATCCACTGCGAGTATCTCATCCCTGAGGGTCCTGGTGCTGTAGAGATACCACAGTCCGAATATGCTTGTTGGAGTTCTTTGTGCGTGATTTCTGTCAATAGTCTCACGGCAGCCGTATCGGGAATTTTAGGGCTATCCTTGAGAATGTCAGTAAGCCACTGAGGGAGTTCATCTGGCTCAGTCGGGTTAGTAGAAAATAATTTTTTATTTTTGTATTCATCTAATGTTGTGTTTAGTCTTTCTGTTTTTGTCTCAGGTATCTTTCCATCACTACCTGGGGTTGCGGCTGCACCTTTTTCAGTAGGTTTCATCTTTCCCATGACTGTGTCTAGAAACCTCGAAAGGTTAGTTGAGAAAAGATGCTGCAGGGCTTCTTTTTCTCGGAGTTTGCGTCGTTCAATGTCTATGTCTCTGCTTTTCTGAAAAGCATTTCTGATTATTACATAATTATCATGCAGTCGTAATCCCCATGTGGCTGCTGCTTCATTGTGTTTGGGTTGGAGCGAGGCAAACGGTAGCGTGCGGGCAGCCTTTTTGGCTTGCTTTGGAATGTTGCTAACATGAGTTCTTGTATCCAAATATTTGATGGTGCGGCGTACTGTGTTTAGCCATTTGTATATATAGTTAGATACTGCTGATGGGTTTTCGGACCTCCCAGTTTTGTTCAGATTCTTGGTGCCAAAGGCGTCACTTGCCGCCTGATGTGCCAATTTGTGCAGGGTATCCCATGTCGCGTCAGGGTGCATTTCCTTGAGGCCAGTGCCGCCGTTTCTAGTTGCTTCCGATCCATTTTCCATTTCGAGTGTGCTATGTAGTCTTTCAGTGTAAGACAACCAGCCTGTAGCGTGTTGGAATAAAAGGGTGGTGCAGTCTATTTTTTCCGAATGCATCTCAGATCCGTACAGGTTCCAGAATTTAGCAGGCATATGGGGTTGTAGAAGAATATTCCAGCTGGTCATGTGCTCATCTGTGTTGGATTTCGTGATTTTCTTAACTTCCAGTGAGCTGAATGAAAGGTGTCGTTTGAGATAGGCATTTACATCTTTCTTATTTAGAAGGTGAGGCGAACCTATATGCCAGATGTTATCTTTGTCGTTATGGCCTAAGTTTAGACCACCTTCCGGCATCCCCTTTCCTCTAGAGAGTAAGTGAGCTGCATGCCATGGGCTATTAAGGTGAATCCACCATTCCTTGGGTTTGTTGTGCCATTTTAGACATTGTTCTATGTTGTCTGTCTCTTTATTTTTAGCTATGAGCTTGCTCACTGTTATGGGGCTGCCGTCAGTATTATCCCGTTTAAGATCGAGATCAGTGGTGTCACCCTTGATGGTGCTGATAGCGGCTCTAGCTTTGTTTTTATTGATGCACGCGTGCACAAGTTCATTTGTGCTGTATCCGTTTGCTTCGAGAAGTCCTACAATATCTTTCCTGTTTATTTTCCTTTTTGTATCCTTATTTTTGTTTGTCATTCTAATTGGGTACCCTGGGTACTCATCATGTGTGGTTTCCTTGGCACCATTAAATCTAGGTGTTGGCAAAGTTGTATCGGTAGAAATCTCCGGTTTGGTGTCGTTTTGAGGGAGCTTAAATTCAGCCCATACTATCCCGTGGTCGGAGATGATATAAGGGTTTTCCTCCGTCCATCCTGTTTTAACTGTCATTTCTGCCATAGTTGTGTTGGCCATGATATGGGTGAGTTTTGCTTTTGAGTTTTTGGATATGACATGTGTGAAAATTTCCGTGTTTGGATTACGGTCCATTATCAGTTCATTAAGAGAACATCTGTCATTGTTGAAATAAGTTAATAGATGCTTATTCTTTTCGACATGCTCTTGATATGACATGTAACTTCCACCTGACACCCGCTGATTTGGGGTAATGGTACAGTTTTTGTCACCTATCTCTACGTAGGCCTTTTTTGGATTATTTCCTGCCTTCCCTGCCCAGTCAGTAAGTGTGTCATATAATTCCACTTGTTCCTCTACTAGTGTAGCATCATTCATATAACCGCTGGCTATGTAGAGCTCAAAACCGTTATTTCCTGAAAATTTGGTCATTACTGCTCTCTTTGCATCTCCATCGATTGTGGTGACCGAGGTGGATAGTGGTAAACTTTTCGGATTCCATAGGATCATGGAACCAATGGAAGCTCTTTCATTTACACGAGACGTGCGAAATTGGATTCCTTTTTGTGTCATTAGGGTTTTAATTAGTGCAAGGTTTTCAGTATTTACCTTGGTTTCTGATATACATATTATATCAGCCCGTCCGTCAATTAAAAGATTGCAGATTGTTTCTAATTTAATTAAACTGTCTTTATCTTCTTTGTGGTGTCGGAGGCCTCTCATATTCATACCCATTATAATTAAATTGTTAGAGTGCTGTGCTAGTTGTAGTTTTGTGAGTCGGTCTAATTCTTCTGACTGTTTCATGGCGCTTTTGTGTTTTGTTTTTTGTAGTATGCATCTGCCATCTGCGTCATAAATGTTCTCAATATCAAAGATTTTGTTTGTGCATTTGGTTTTAAGGATTATTCTCTTTTGTTTATGAGAGTGTTTCCTGCGGTATCCATATGTGTGGGGTTCACAAGAAGGCTTTCCTTTGCCTGAGATGAGGTGGTTATAAGCAGTGTAGGTGGATTTACAGTCTTTGTTTTCAGAATTTGGCTTTGTTGGATGTGCATCAATTTTCGGAAGGTGAGTTCTCAGTGATTGTCGTATGGTCGAAATGGCTTTGTTATTTTCGTGTTTGATTATCCTAGCTTCTCTACCCGTTTGTGGTAGAATTCTAATATTTAGGTTTTCAAGTTCGTATAGTAGGTCTCTGTTTAATTGTGCTGCTGAGAAGAATTTAGTGTTGTGCAAGATGTGAAAGGCTTTGTGGGCTAGTGAAAAATTGAAAACCCCCATGTTATTCGGATGTACTCCCAGTTTCAAGGTTATGCGGTGCACACTTAGGTCTTGAGGGAGAAGTGTGAAAATGTCTTTCTGGTATTTATTGCTAGAGATATCAAACTCACAGTGAATAATCTTTCTTTCTGGAATGATGTGGACTGCAGTTGACCATATGTCATTAGTCACAAGAAGATGAATTTGAATGTTGGTGTTATCCGTGCTCGAGGTGTGGTGATATTTCCTATGCGATTCGATGGCTTCTGAAACAATTGTTTCATTAGTGGTGTGTGTCTTCCATTTCAGTCTAAAAGTTTCTATCAGAGTTTCTATCTGCTTTTTAGGTGTGGCACCTCTACGTGTGAGGATATGGTGGGAAGGTGAGGTCATATTTGGGCCACTGATTGCGGCGTCGTTTCCAGCGTGCTCCAAGTGTTTGAGCTCCAGTGTGTTGCGGGTATTCTTGGCCAGCAGTCCTATTTCTTTCCTCATTTCTAATCGGTATTTATGTATTTCCTTTTGCATTGTTTTGTCACCATACTCCCCACTACATAAATCAGATTTTAGGTACTCGAAAAATGAGGCCTGGTGCAAACCTCTGTTCCATTGTGTCCATTTGAAGGCGGTTCTTGCTACCCATGTGCCACAGTTATATGTATCTGTTTGGAATGTATCCTTGCTAATGGTAATTGTGGATTCCTTATATTCTGTAATGGTTATGAAAATTTTCAGCCAGGTTTTGAGTGCTACCTCAATCATATTAATGGTTTCTCTTTCGGCTTTATCTCCAAAGGGGTCATATATGTAAGCTTCTATTTTCCCGGAAGATGATAAGCGGATCATTATAAGACGCCAATGTATATTGTCACACACGCCTATTTGTGTGTGGCCATATTTCTTGAGTCTGCTATTAATAAGTTGTATGAGTTTTTGGTCCTCCCCTGTCATCTTTAGCATCATGTCTGTGAGGTCCATAGGGGCTATGGTACTCGGGTCCCGTATTTTCATTGCATCACCAACATGAGTTGCATTTAACCACCCCTTTTCTGAAAAAAGTGATTCCGTGGCCATTTTAGTTTCATCTACTGCATTATCTTCGGTGCTTGCTCCACCGCTTAACATCTGCTCAGGTTCAGTCATATTATGTTGTTTGGTATCGTTACCCTTCTTGTGGTGGGTTTTATGTTTCATTATTCTTCGAGGTGATTTCATTTTTGATTTCTTAGTATTTTGGGTCCGTGTCCTCTCCCAAAGCCATGCCATTTTGGGGTTTTGAATCATGTATTTCAAGGCGCTCTTGCTTATCCTTTTGCAGGCTTTAGGTCTCTTGTGGGCTAGGTGTATTATGACTCTAGGTCCCGGGAAATATTGTTTAGGGTTCGACTTCATTTTGCTGAGTCCCGCCATTAAATGAAAAAACATGATAGTGGGCCCGTAAGTGGTTGTTTGCAGTTCCGCTCGTGTTTTAATAATATTTTCCTCACATCTCAAGAGGTGTCTCATTATGTAATATGTCATAATTATGCTGCCGCTTATGTCTTTATCTATTTTTATTTCCATTTAAAATATATTTCGGACCGTGGTGGGCTTACTATAAGATACATATCTTGTGTTAAGTTAGCAGCCCGTATTTTGAGGTAAAGCTGCCGTGTTAAGTTAACACATATGTGTGTTAAGTTGACATATTGTTGCCTTAAGTTAACAGGCTGCCGAGTTCGGTTTGAGGACTGTTTTCTTAAGCTATTAGTGGTGTATATTATGCTAACAGACTGTATTGTCACACTACCAAACCGGCATTTATTGGTGGCATAGGAACTAGTTAAGTTCCTAACTTGTTTAGTGACCTCTACGTATCTGTTTGAAAGGTTTAGTCTTCTATGTATCAGTCTGACAGTGCGCACCTTGCTTCCCCCATTCCCGTGGCTTCTAAGCATTATTGCGCTCTCCGTGTTACGCGTTACACCCACTTGTTGCCTCCCCTCAGATACCATATCGTTTATTTGGGCATTCCTCTTTCGCACATGGTTTCGTATATGTCCTCGGGTCCCTTCCCTAAAATTTTTTGGTTCTAGGCTCTTTTTTGCAAAATTTCGATTTTTAGCGAATTGTGCCTCATGCAATTCGCTTCCGGTCCAAGGTTGTCCGTTTTCCTTTATTTTTTCCCTACTATCCCTTGTTGTCATATATAAGCATTGTGTGAACTATTTTTTTCGCCCAATTTTACTCCTACGCACCTCTACCCGTCCCATGTTCCCTAGGTATCGACTCGAGAGGTTAGGGTTTCCTATTATTTTGGTGCTTATAGCCGCCTTTCCCCCTAGAATCATGTGTTCGTGCCCCCGGGTCTCTCGTAAAATATTTTTATCATTTCTATTACGGTGTATTGCATTCAGTACTAAGTTGTTTAAACACCAGGCTAAGTTTGCCGCAGCCCGCTTCAGGTTAGCAGCAAGCCGCTTTGGAAAGTATATGAGTTTATTTAAGTTATTAGTTAACCGCTTGTTGCTTTCCGAGCACCGTGTTAGTGATATTAAACTTACCGAGTTATTTGCACATCGTAATAAAGTTACTAGGAGCCATATTGTGCTGTCTACAGGCTGTATTATTAAGTCAGCTAGGCACTTCATTGAGTTATGTGTAAGCCGTCTTAAGTTATCTGCATAACGAGGTAGGGTAGCTTTGGGCCTAGTATAGTTATTTTCGGACTGTTTGAAGTTGTCTGAGCACCGCGTTAAGTTATCAGACTGCCACCTTAAGTTTTCATGTTTCC
>LGRX02010148.1:0-36122 GCA_001247695.2 Cymbomonas tetramitiformis | reverse complement strand
TGGGCGCTATCTTAAAAGGAATTCCGGAGTAACGGGGGGTGTGGAGGGGGCAGTCTTAAACACACCCACCGTCCCGTCCACATTCTTAAAATGACCCACTGATTCCCCGCATGATTTTGGCGGCCCGGCGGAAGTTTTTGAATGATTTCGTGTTGTTTGTTTTCAGGAACCTCGCCACCTCCACGCCAGGAAGGTTGTGCTCGTCCTGCGGCGGTGCAAGAGGTGCCGATCACTTTTGGCGACAAACCCGTCAACGAATTCACGGAGAACGATTTCTTCTTCTATGGAGCATTCCCGTGGTTATTTTTTACTGCGCACCATGGTTTGCCGAAGTCGTCATTGTCATCGCGCCATACACGGCATTTGTTATTGCAATATGACATCCGCTTCGACAACGCCGATGTTATTCTCACGTTATTCAATCAAGCCCAACGCCACGCAGCATGTCGCCAGGTCGCGGCGAAAGTAAAGTCGGATGATGCTTCCATCGATCGATTTATGGAGATCATTCGGCGACCCGATTTTCGAAAGGCCCTAGAGGAAGCGGCCAAGGACCCCGAAAGTGACGCCGCCAAAAACTTCTGGCGGAAATAACTCCCATCCTCCGATTGAGTGGCGGGACTGTCCCTTATGGGCCCGGCGAGCGAGCGCAGAACATCTCCAAGATGATGGCCATGAGTTACATGTATGGCAACCCCACCTTCTTCATCACGCGACGATATCCCCACCAGACATGGACAATATGCTCACCATCCGCTTCTGTAAGCCATCCTCGAAGGACCCCATGAAGCCGTCCGATGAGGAAGGCTTCGGATTTGCTATCCAAACCTCGCCAGCACAACGCGCCGCCTTGTTAGCTGAACACCCGCGGCCGAGAGTTTTAGAATTTTGATGAAGGCCGCGGTCGAAGGTCTTTTGGGGCTGCGTCTCGAGGGAGACACAAAGAGAACGCAGCCGCTGGGATCTCGGGATCCATGCGTTTTTGGGGGCATACTTGCCGCATTTTTGGCGGTAATTGAAGCCCAACAGCGGGGCGCTCTGCACTTACACGGTTGCCTCTTTGGATGCGCTATTGCCGGCATTATTTTGGAGAAGATAGCCGAGGATCCAGAGCTCGCCTCCAGAGCGGGAAAAGTGCTCGACACTATAGTGCAAGCCATTTGCCCACATGGGCGCATGAAGAAGTTCATGCACGCCGCGCCAAAGAGGACCCGGCAGAGAGAGCCGCACCTCGGCTCGCACTCTACGATTCCCCCTTACCGCTGGATCGGGAACCCGAGGTAATATGTTCTCCGTGCTATCAGAACGCTCCGCCGCCGGATGCGCCGCCGCCGGATACTCGGAACGGCACTCCGTTCGATGTTCGCTGGGCTCGAGTGTCGGCTTATTCGAATCGTCATGACCGACACACCTTCACTTGTAGAAAGCCGCCAAACGGTCGATACGGTTGTCGCCTATGCATGCCTCAAGCTCTACGTACCCGGGATACTGGGCCAACCGAACTCATTGTGGTTGGTGATGGCAATGATTCCTACGTGGATACCGAAGGAATTACGCGGTTCAACCCTACAAATTTTGGAAACCCCAGTGCATATGTACCCGGCATGTACCGGGGACGTGTACCCAACGTGTACCCAGCGTGTACCCAGCGTGTACCCAACGTGTACCCAGCGTGTACCCAACGTGTACGAAAACAGTAAAAAACGGGGTCTGGTACATGTTGGGTACACGTGTACTCTACCTTGTACCTACGTGTACTTGCTCGCGGCGCGGCATATGTACCGGGCATGTACCCGCGACAGGGTACATGCTGGGTGCATGCGTCTGTGTATGTACCTTTTGCCGCCTGCGCATGTACCCGGCGTGTACGCATGTACGGGTACATGTGTACCGCATATGTACTCAGGTTACCGTTGGATGTTACCGTTGGATGTTACCGTTGGATGTTACCGTTGGATGTTACCGTTGGGACACCCGGGGTACATGGTGGGTACATATGTACTTAGGCCAGGTACATATGTACTTATTGATATAAACATGCCTGGTGCGCACGTACCCAACATGTACCCACGCATCAGGTACATGCCGGGTATGCGTGTACGCAGGTCAGGTACATATGTACGTAAGCCAGGTGCATATGTACTTATTGATATTAACATGACTGGTGCATATGCACCCCGCATGTACATTTGAGTGAGGTACATGCCGGGTACGCATGTACGCAGACCAGTTATATATGTACTTATTGATACTAACATGACTGGTGCATACGTACCCCATATGCACGTGTATATCGGTGCATTATTAGTACACATGTACCAAGCGTGTACGAGCCTCCCATACATATGTACCCAACATGTACGTGCGTATGCATTAGTACGCTATAGGCGCACGTGTACTCGAAAAGGGTACACATGCACGCAATGGTGGGTACAACTGTGGTGCGCGTGTACGAGGCCTATCTATATGCACAATATCACAAGAGGATTGCGAAAATGTGTGCTACTTACATTAAGTGTGTTCACAATGCATATGCTATGCGAAGGCTAGCACATCACGCATACGCATGGAACACTCGAGCATGTTTAATACAATCATATTAATGCGATAGTGTAGCTAGCTAGGCACGATGGGATACAATTGGGACTACTCATCTCTATCCTACCAATACGCAAAATAACGTTCTATTCGTACGATTTCTAGTTCCAACACTACGATTGTAAACAATCTATCAACTTAGCACGCTCGAAGGGAAGCTTGAAGCTCATGAAGTACTCGAGGCGGTCGATTTTCTCCATTTAGGGTTTCTCCAAAACAGCCGATCTGAAAAGTAAATCAAAGAACCAACACTTAGTAAAAAGCGGAAAACGCATCAAAGATTCCCTTGTGCAAAACATAACTAGCAACCTAGGAACCTCAAAGAAGCGCGAATGTAAACGCGAGATGATGGTGGAAAAATTGATTTCACCACTCGAATATTTTCAGCGATCTGAAAAACAAAAACAACCAAGTAACGTTTAGTAAGGATGAAAGATAATATAAGTGAAAAACGAAATTAACGAGGGAAACTGAAAAGGAGAGGTGGAGTGAGTTGGATTTGAACCAACTATTTCGAGTGCAAAGGACTCGCGGGAATCTTCCCGTTCACTCCAAGTCAAAGTTCCGCGCATGCCAAGGATGAGCGCGCTAAGCACACACAAAATAATACATATACATATAAAAACATGCACTACAAACCTGTGACATATTGCAGCGAGCAAGAATGAGAAATATCATAACATGCAACCCGCTGGCGAGGCCACCACACGCTGCTGCACACTGCTGCTGGACGGTGAGTTTGAACTTTTACAGTATTCTGCAAAAATGCCTACAGTGGACACCTTGACTTCCCGTTGCGCGTTGGGGGGCGTGAGAAGTCACAGCACGTCCTCGTCACGCGAGCACGATCGACGATAACGATGACGATGACGAATTCTGCGAAACGTGTGCCATGCCATGCGATGCCATGCCATCGGACGATTGGAGATGGAATAATCCACCGCATGACGCTCGCGCTCGCAGGTTGGGGATCGCAGGCACGCAGGTCACGTACGTATCGATCGCGATCGTCATCGATTATTCCACCCCACCGCTCTACTCGGGCGGTCATCCTAATTGAGGTACGATTTTCTTTCTCTGTTCCTTTTTTTTTGTGCAACACGTTTGCCCATTTTTCGTGCAACTAAAATGTTTTTTGGGCTCGTCGTGCACTCGATTATTTTTTGCGCTCGTCGTGCGCTTTAAAATGAGGCCAACTTGTTTTTGGGGGTTTGGTGACTTTTTTTGCGTTTTGGTGATGTTCGCTTGGGTACACGTGCGCCTGGGTTGTACCTGAAGCTGTCGGGAAAAGTGTAAATTGTACTCGCTTGCACTTGCATATACCAAACCTGAGTACATATGCTATTTCTGCACCCCACTTTGGCTTCATTCTTGTACTTGCTCGCGGCGGATTTTAGTAACGGGATGGTTCATGTATACCCTAATTGTACCCAGCATCCGCCGCGAGCAAGTACACAAAAGTACAAGAATGAAGCCAAAGTGGGGTGCAGAAATAACATATGTACCCATCAATTACGTTCGGGTACATGCAGAGTACATCATTTGCGTACTGATAAGGTCCCTATGTACGGAAAACGTACGGTGATAGTACATATGCGGTACACATGTAACCGTCTATGCGTACATGCCGGATACACGTGTACCTTTACCTTGTACCCAACGTGTACTTGCTCGCGGCGCGGCATGCGTACCCGGCATGTACTCGCCGCCGGGTACATGCCGGGTACATGCGTCCGTGTATGTACCTTATGCCGCCTAATACATGTTCGGCACGTATGTACCCGCAATGTCTTCCCGTATGCAGATCCATGCGACATGGGCAGGAGCGTCGGGGACGCCCTCGGTATCTTCGCCCGGCCCCGGCGCATGCATGGCGACAACCCGGTCGACAACGACCCGTTCACGACACCGACGATGTCGATGCAAGGTGCGTTCTTCCCTTCATAAAGTAATACGTGCATCCCGGGTACGCGTGCACCTCACCGTTCTTCAGTTGGTACATGGCCGGTGTGACGTCGGTACATACGTACCGGACACTTACGCATGAAGGTGAAACGAAATATGCCGGAAATTCATGCTTATGGTCACAATGTGCGCCGGAGGCCCTGCCAAAATTTTTATTTTGCGTGGGCGCGTCGTGTGGGAATGCCTTAGTGGGAGAATGTGTCCGCATTCACCGTACACGCGCGGCACACATGTACCCACGTCGTACCATTGTGATTATTCCCGGGTGCATGTGTACCGGTAATGTACCGACTGATTGTGCTTCGCAGGAACGTGCGTGGCGAGCGTCGTGTACCTCAACAATCCGACCTAAACCACTGGGTCGTGGCGGGGGGACCACGTGCACGTGGCCGCCGCCTTCACGTGGACGCGGCTTTATTACAATCAACCATATAGCCGATTATAATCAACCACGAAACTAATGAACATAAACTGAATTCCCATGGCATGTACGAACGACAGAAGAGGACGGCAGCAATGAACCGCTGCATATGTATACTTAAACAAAAGAATACATGGTACACTGATAGCAATATTAGGATTACATTCCCACTCGGCAAGCTAAGCCGGCGTAAACCCGTAACCGGTTTTAACCGCGACGATCAAAAAAGGTTTTAACCAGGGTTTTAACCCGGTGAAATCCCGACCGTGGGCTCTGCTCCCTTTAATAGCGAATATTGCCGAATTGACAACATTATTTCGGCAGCCCGATATTTGGCAAAGTTCTGCGGCCAGACGGTTAGTAGAGGTTACCTCTCGAGCATTCCTCTCTTACAACATAACTGACTTTGCAGATATAATGGATATACACCGGCAGTGGTAGGACACTCAGTGGAAGGCAAAAGATAGCATAATAAAATACGATAGGTGTTTTATTAGGGGTTCGCTTTGCCGAACTGAGCTGCCGAAAGGAACGGGTCCATCGAATCGTGACAACGGAACCGCAGGTGACAATCACAGTGAGGGGGAACACGCAAGGGGCATTACTGATTGTCAGAGTGACACCAAGTCATGCCCGGCATGACTCTCGTCTGCTCCAAAAAAATGTAGTTCAGTGTGCCACCATCAGGGTCGTCTAAATCCGAGGAAAATTTCGCATGGTGGTATGTTAGAGTGACCCAGGAAACCACCATCACAATCACCACCAGGTCTACTCCCGTCGTCAAGTACATACAAGTATGTAAAAAATCCACTGTAACACTATGTTTATTTATTGAGTCTCAAGTCCTCAAGTATGGTAAGTATGCTAACCCGTAACCGGTTTTAACCGCGGCGGTCATAAAAGGTTTAAACCGGGGTTTTAACCGTAGGTACTCCGGGTTTATGCCGGCTTAGTCGGCAAGTTTGCACGACATTACCACGATATGCAGGCGAACCCTACCGAAACCCTACCAATTAAAGACACAAATGACTTCACACAGCCCCATATACAGAGAGGGGCAGGGAAAAACTTTAGGGAATGGCTCAGGAGGGTAGGGAGACACGCTACACAAAGTATGAGGGCGAACTGCCGACACTCGACCACAAGCGAATTCCCAAAAATGCTCTACGTAAAAGTAAAATTTTTTGGAAAACACACCGAAACACCCCAAATGTTTTGCACAACTAGGGGACGACATACAAAAAATGAGGCCCGCCAAGGAAATGATATTAGGGGCGTTACATATATGGATTTAGGGCAATGTAACGCTGTAACCATAAACTCGACAACAGCGAAAACACTACAGCGACACCCGAGATGGACAAGACAGGCCCAAAATAAGCACCCCAACCAACCAAATGACGCACTACCACCCACCCACTTAAAACGGAACTATTGTAGTACAAAGGCGAACCCTAAAATAACCCTAACAACGAGGGACGCAAATGCACGCGCACGGCACAACATGACGGGAAAGACGTTAGGAAACTTCAGGGAATGGCTCTGGAGAGCAAGGAGAAGGGACACACAAAATACTGGAGCAAACTACCAACATTCGACCACAAGCGAATTCCTAAAAATGCTCTACGTAAGAATAAGAAAATCGGAAATTGCGGGTGCACGTGTACCCACCATGTACCATAGGTCAGTACGTGTGCACCCGGTCGCAACCGTTTCCAGTGCTGGCCCGGTACACGTGTATTTAGCCTGCACCCGTAATGCGGTGCACGCGCGGTACATACGTCCCCGGCATTTCCGTAGTGCTTAGGCGCCATGTGTTGTTTGCAGACGGCGCACCTTCAGGTCAAAGGCGCACCGGGTACCGCCAAGTACAAGATGCACATCGACCTGGACCCCACCCCATGGTTGGGAAGACAATACACAGAGTATGAGCGCGCTCTACTCGAAGGTTGCCCTCCTCGATGCCGCAAGTTCAATCGAGTGCAAGTGGGTACGATGAAGTTCCGGACCGCATTCATGGACAAAAAGTTCAAGACATTGCAATGCTACTTCCGATCTTTTTACGTCGAGAGGGTGAGGACGAAAGGTCGCGAGCGAACAAAGGAAAAGGCAAAAACAGACCGGTGAGTGCACAATCATGTACCACCAGTACCCGTACACCCTCGGTACATACACACCTAACATGGGAACGCGTGGGTGCATGTGTACCCGTCATGTCTTCATACTGGGTACGTCTTGGGTGCACATGTACCCGTGCGCAGTAGTGTGCGGGCCGAACATGCACGAGCCAAGCGGTGCGAGACTGATTTGATATCGATGTGATGGTGCATACGTGCTTGATGTCGGGAGGGGGTGATGCTTGTATTCCAGGTTTGGCCGGGTGGATGACATCTATCGAGTGGAGCTTGGTTGGAGGAAGACCGTACGTGTTTGTCAAGGTTTCGTGGCTCAAGAAGCCAACTAAAGCTTTAACGGCCGCTTTGCGTGCGAGGCATTCCATCATAGGAGCGAAAAGTGTTTCAAAGTCTTGGACCCAGAGAATCCGGCCACTGAATTGGATCGAAAAGAACCGTTTGTGCTTGCCGAGGAGATTGCTTCTCAAGTGGTGATTCGAAAGCATCCTTGCATGGAAACCTCGGTGGTCTTGGATCCGCTAGCCGACTTCTTTGAGCAGATTGTCCGAGATGAGAATCCCAGTGACGATGAGGCATGATAGATAAACATAGGTAAATGTAATTGTATATAATGATCGTTTTTGTTATGGTGAATTGTTAAATTCACACATGGTACATTGTCGGTACACGTGCACGCCATATATAACGCGCGTGGGGTTACTATGTACCCACGTCGTACTAAGGGGGTGCGTTCACATGTACCCAACATGCACTAGTCTGCCATTTGGTACATGACCGGTACATGTGTACGAGACACCATGTACCCAGCATGTACTCAGCATGTACTGCATGGTACACGTTGAGTGCATGCGTACGCGGGACCATGTACCCGGCATGTATCTACATGTACCCGCCCGGTGCATGCCGGGTGCACGTGTACGCACTCGATTGCGTACACATGCACCCCGCATGCACCGTTCTGGAAGTGTGTGCCCGTCGACGGGGTACATGTAGGTACACGTAGGTACACGCCAGTCCTGTTTTCCGGATGTCCATTTCTGAAGGAATAACTCATTTGTTTACATCGAAACTTGTCAAGGATGTCTTAGTCACTTATGGCCTTGACATATTATATGTGAAAATATTGCACTTTTTTACAACTCGGATTTTCACTGAGTTTTGGGCCCCAAGTGGGGAGTGGACAGGTACATATGTACGTTGTCCAAGTACATGCCGGGTACATGCTGGGTACATGCCGGGTACAGGTGTCCTAAATTTGTAGGGCAACGTGATGGAGGCGGAGACTATTGCCCCCCGTGAACTTCATGACCCTGCGACTCTTAGCATCGATGCACCTCTCGTGGAACCCGACAAACGCGTAATAGTTTGGGAACCTTATAGACCCGAAAACGACGACACCTTCATGACGGCCTTCAATCGTGCATTCACCGCAGTCATGGGGGGCAACACGGCCATGTACATGCTTGGGTCTGCGGAGCAGGCGAAAGCTGCTGGCTACTATATGTTCAAGTATATGGTGAAGGATCCGTGGGAACCCGCTATTACCTTATCTTGCTTATACGAGGCCACTAAGTCCGTCGCTCACCGGCCCTCGGTTGCAGAGAATTCGGGTACGGAAGTGAGAACCGCTCAACATGTTATCACGCGCACTCTGAACAATATTACGGGGGCTCAAGAAGTTGGCGTAGAACAAGCGGCATCCTTCTTACTCGGATTGCCAACCGTTCCGACAAGTGAGCGCTTTTGGTACGTGCACATATGGGCGGCGGTTAAGGCGTTTGCTAGCGAGCAAGGCATTGGCTTGGCGCAAGGCGACGAAACCGTCGGAGGTCATGGAGAGCGACCGGACGATGATATCGATTGTGACGATGAAGACCTCGAGGATGCCGACATGTTCCCCGGGATTGATGCCGACGATGTCGTCCCTGACTATGGGGAAGCGGAAGTCATCGGCCAAGCTCGCAGAGTGCAAGGTGATGCCGGCGCTACCGTATATCGTGACATCGACGGTGAACCAATGCCGGTCGCTCAGCATACGCATTACCTTTATCGGGGTAACGAGTTAGCTAATCTGAATTTGGTGGAGTATGGCGCCCTTGTGGATGTGGTGCGGCAACCCAAAAAACCGGAGGATGAAGAAATGCCGGAACCGACCTCTCCACGCTGCGTCCAGAACATTCCCGAAACCGGCTTGATTGTCGAAATGCCGGCTCCTCAACGTGGACGGCCTGTGAACGGACTATTTCGATTTCATCCCGATCATCCCTTGCACGACACCTACGTGCAACGTATCCGATCTAAGTTCAAATGTCCCATCTTAGCAGGTGGGCCTCCCCCTAAGTATCCTGGACCACGTATTATTGGGAACAAGACCTGGACGAAGAAGGCCGAGAAATACAGCGCATATATGCTCGCGTTAATCCGACCTTGGGATATTGCCGAATGGACGGCTTGCATGGATACCGGCGACGCCGTCGAAGCACAAAATCTAAAGGGTCCGGCCACCGGCTGGGACGCTTTTTGTGATTGGTGCCAAGCTGCCTCCCGGCCTGATGCACCTTTCATTATGCGGGCACGCCTTGCGTATGTCGAGAATGTGACCTTTGGACTCAACGTGAATTCGCGGAAGAAAAAGATTCTGACCCAGTGGCGTGCCCGAGCGGTCGTGGATTGGGCAACGCTTGAAACCGCAGCTGAGACAGGTCAAGGTCCGTACGTTCCCCCGGCAAACCCTGCTGGAGAGCAAGTACCTATGCGTGACCGAGATATGGAGTTGGATGCGTTGATCGAGGAAATCCGTACACGCAACCTTCAAGTGTTGGAAGATGCTGAGGGCGCTGATGGGGATTCGCGGCTTGATGCGTTGAAAGCGGAGCGCAAGTTTGTGCAGGGCTCCGTCGACTTCTTTGAGCGGATTCACACCGAGACCATGCCGGCGACCGGCGATGACCGCGTGAACAATCCGTCGACCGATGTTCTGGGACTCACCCGCGTAAGCCGTCCTGATTTGGTCTCATCCTACACCGAACAAGATGCTAATCGTGTAGCGGAAGTTATGGCACAAGAGCCGGACGCGTCCATCCCGGAACAACGAACTGTCGCTACGGACGAGACCGCTTCGCCTCATGATGTTGGAGCAGGCGTCGATCCTCACATTCGAGTTTGTCCCGCCGACTTTCAATCCAAGACTGAGGCCAAGATTTTCGATCACCTCCTTGGGTGGCTTCGACTACAAACAGGCGACGGTCCATCTCGTCATCGAGCGGCACGCCCCTTTGTCATTCTTTCGGACGCGAAACGACCTTACCCTCGCGTGTCAACATTTCTTTCATCGGTATCCCGTCTTGGCGTTCCATCGGACAACATTGGATGCCTCCGCATGCCTTCCACCCCCTCCGATGGATTTGGGGCCTTTGCTCACGAGATGTGCCCTAACGTATATGACGCTTTGATTGGCACCGGACCCATCCCAGCGGATCATGCCATCTTCAAATGTCGACTGCTTCTCGTTCCAAAGTGCGTATACGACGATGCCGCTCTCTTCGCCCGCTTACAACAGCTTTGTGCGACGAGGTTGGCGGTGGAAGGAATGCCTATGGAGGAGCGTGATACGTGGGGCGGATTGGCCATAATGGTGGTAGGCGACTTCGACGGAGCTTCGTTTTTAATCACCACCGATCTAAACGCAGGTCAACGTGATGCGGTCACCCCCGTGTTGTCATGGTTATCCCTATGTCTGGCCGCCGAGGCGCAGAGCAAGCCTCCTCCACCTCCACCGATGACTTCCTTGTGGGACGGCGGACCGGGCACCGGCAAGAGTTACGTCGCCAAAGCCTTGTGCACCGCCGCGAATTTTTTATCCGGTCATGATGGCACCGTGGTTTGCTGCGCTCCGTCCGGGGTTGCGGCGGCTCTCATCCCAGGTGCGCGGACCATTCATAACTTGGGTGATATGAAGCCCACGGAAGCTTGCAGGGCGGTGCCTTTGAAGGCCATGAATCCGGCCACGAAGGCGGAGTACGCGGTGCGCCTTGGCCCCGGTACCGCCTACATATTACTTATCGACGAAATCTCCATGGTTGAGGCATGCTTGTATGGACATCTTCAAGATCGTTGTGCCGAAATCCGACGAGTCGGCAACGAGGCCAAAGCTGAATGGGGGGGACTAGCGGTGGTGGCTGTGGGCGATTTTGGACAACTAGCCCCCGTGGGAAAATCGTTGTACAAACAAGCTTTAAACGTCTTTTCCGGCCAACGATCATTTGATGTGGCTGAGACAGCTGGTCGTCTATTCCAAGCTATCCGGCGCTATCCATTAACCGAACAGGTATTTCCGATTACTTTAATACCTCATGGAAATCTTGTTTTTTTCAATACCGAATCCTTCCGCGGTTTTTGCATGCGACCGCGAACATTATTGGTGTGTTGATGTTCGTACGCAGGTTCGAGCAGCTAGCGACCCGGCTCACGTCCGCTTCATTGAACGATGCCGTTCGGAGGAACGACCCATTACGCAGTCCGATTTGGACCGGCTGAAGGTGCTCACGGCATCGGATGTACAAATGGACCGCGATTGGCTCTTCGCGACGGTGGCCGTGACTGGCAATCGGCAACGACAAGCTATCAATGATGTGCGTGCACGGCATTTTGCGCGGCTCAGTGGACAACCGATAATTCGCTGGAAGCGACCTATTGCAACCACACTTTTGGACTCCCGACATGAAGACGTGATCCGGTCGGAATTTCCCGAATTGACAGGCACTTTCGTTGCCGGGGCGCCTGGAATTATTCTAAACAACGACCTAAATCCTTCGCGTGGTTTAGCGAACGGCACGCCCGCCAAATTCCACAGCCTGATTCTCCGAGATGAAAGCAGGTCCACCGATGCGGCGAAAATCAACAATGCGAATCCTGGCGAGGAGGTGTGGATCGAGCCGCCTTACGCGGTCAATGTTCTCATTGAGCATCTGGATTCCACAAACTGGTCCGATCGAGCGACATTAGCTCCCGAGCTTCGAGACTCGGCGAGCGAGGGAAATATGCGTGAGAATGTCACTCGTCCGCGCAGTATCGTACTTCCAGTTAAGATCTGCAAGCGTCTCGAGGAACTCCCCGTGAATCGCGCCTCCCGCAAAAGTAAGATATATTATCGAACTCATGGGCTTGATCTTGCGTTCGCCTTGACCTTTCACAAATTCCAAGGCCAAACCGTGGACAAAATTATATTAGATCTAAGCCAAACGCCGAAGAATGTCTTCAACCTATGCTTTCAAGCATTTTATGTCGGGATGACGCGTGTGAAGAAGTCCAGCTGCATTCGTATATTACCCGGGCCCGATGGGCGAAGGCCAAAGTTATCTCATTTGCTGAATCTTAAGCCGGATCCGGAGCTCCAAAGATGGTTAGATGCATTTGATCGGCGGACTCGTGAATGGAAACAACCGCCGCCCGTGAAACTGAAGCCCCGTCGCAAATCCGCTAAAAGGGCACAACCCAACAGTAGAGGCAATGGAGCCGGTGCCGCGGGCGATACGGTCACTCAAGAACGACAAGGGCGTGGCGGCCGTGGGAAAGGGAAAAGTGGCGCTCGCGCGACGAAGGGTACAGTAGCCAAGGTGGTAGGGGTGAAATCTCCGCATCGTTGCAACCGGTGGCATCGAGCTTTGAACACTTTCTCAAGAACACGCGTAATTTTAATTAATGCATGCTTTTCGTGATTGAGATGACCTTGCCCCATTTTCGTGCAAAGTTTTGTTATCCATTACGCAATGTACGACTCTTGAAAATATGTGCTAGGGATTCGTACCACGCCGTGCTAGACGACTACCGATAATATGTGATAACAATTCACCGCATCCCGCAGTATGCGGCTCTCGAAAAAATGCGTTAGGAAATCGTGGCACGCCGTGCTAGACGACTCCCGAAAATATGTGATAACAATTCACCGCATACCGCAACATACGACTCTCGAAAATATGTGCTAGGAATTCATGGCACGCCGTGCAAGACGCCTCCCGAAATTATGTGATATCGAATCACCGCATTCCGCGATATACGACTCTCTAACATATGTGATAGAAATTCATGGCACGCCGTGATAGACGACTACCGAAAGTAGGTGCATATGTAGGATATGTATGAACAAAAAAAGCGAAAGTAACGAGTTTGTGTGTGGGGCGCCCCACGGGGCGCAGTATTTTCATAAAGGTTTGAACCCCAGGGGGGCGGTTGTGGGGGGGCGGAGCCCCCAGTGGGCGCAGTTTAAAGAAGAAAGGTTCAGGGTAACGGGGGTGGGGGCGGAGCCCCCCTCAGTCCAAAAAGTGTAGTTACGGGGGTGTGGGGCGGAGCCCCCACTGGGCGCAGTCTTAAACAACTTTTCCGTATTGATACAGGAGAGGAGACGGGAGGGTCCAACGCAACGCGCCTTCATTACTTATAAACTCTTAAACGATGCGATGTTTGCCCTGGATATGCCCGTGCCCTCTCGTCAGTTTTATATACTGTGCGGTTAATAATCATACTCATTTTATATTTATATGGCGGGTTCGGGCCAAATCCCACCCATATCCATATCAAATCTTTCAAACTAAAACGAGATCAAATATATATAATACTAATACATACCAATATATATCGATATATATGGAATCTAGGAAAAAACTTAATATACATTTATTTGTATCTGGGTGTTATAGCGTGTCACAGGCTGGAGGCGTGGAGGGCGCGTGCCGAACTGGAGGTGGAAGCGTGGAACGTGAAAGTACACATACTATTTAATGTATCCATCTGAAATCTGGTCGATCTCAATTTTGAGATCTGCACTAGGCCATGATCTGAAATTTGATCGTTCGATCGTCTCATCATTCGTTTTTTTCCCGATTTTTCAAAAGAGGGGGAATCTTGGATTTCATCTCTGACTTTTTCCCCATTATTATTTCGCATGAATTCCAAAGTGTAGACGTGTATCAACAGTGCGATGCTGTATTTCACATTTTATTTGACTGAATATTTATATCGAGATACATTTGTTTATATATATAAATTTGCCAGGGAAGTCAAGACTCAAGATTGAACACGATTGCTTACAAGGAGAAATCTTGGGGAAACTGTGAATTTTGAATATATAAAATTGTATTCACAATACATTCGTTATCCGCATGTATGCGTCTTACCATCACGAAGAAGCCCCCGAAAATAGCGCGGGATTTTAATAAATAGCGTGCAAACGTGCAAACGCGTGATATATTCGATAGGACGGGTAATCCTAGGTACAGTAGTGAACTCCGGGACAGTAAAACCGGGTTCTAACTTTATCAATTTAACCGTTGACTGAATATTTATATTGAGATACATTTGTTTTTATATATAGAGTTGCTAGGGAAGTCAAGAGTGAACACGATCGCTTTTTTGTCCGATGTTCCTTTCTGTATTCGGAGTATTCCTCATCGGGTATAATTTTCAGGAAATTCCTTATTTGCATGTATAATTGCATTTTCCTAAATTTTCTTTATAAATATATAAATATTTGTGTGTTTATATATTTATATCTCCTTCGCGACGTCTGCGTCTGTAGAGGAGGTCGACACAGTTTTTGCTTGCCTCAGCTTTTTCTGCTCCAACACCATCACCAACGCAAGTCCGAAAGTCATAAAATCGGTCCGATGCGATGATGAGTTCATGACTGACAGGTGACGCTGACACAGTGTCGTCAGAGTATCATCATCCCGCTCTGCTATTCGCGGTTTGCTTCGGTCCTAAAACGTATCCAGTAAAGTAATTTAACGTTTACTGCAGGGCCATTCACAGGTAGTCGACTACCTGCGAAAAGTACCTGCGCGCAGGTAGTAGGTACTACCTGTACCTGTACCTGTCGCTGATAGGCTAGTACCTGTACCTGTACCTGTGCCCGATTTCGGTCATCCAAAGTACCTGTACCTGTACCTGCGGGCCCGGATTTCGACAGGTAATACCTGTCATCCGCAGGTACTCTCTACCAATTGCATCCAATAGGGGCTACTCTCTACCAATTGCGCAATTGGTAGCGGAGCAACCCGAATTCTCTTGTTCTCTTGCGTGAACGCGTGATACAGTACTGTAGCGCGTTTGGCCATTTGCAAGATTGCAACCATGCCGGACAGTGACCCCTGTGAGGAGCCTTCATCATCCGATACCTTCAATTCTAATGCCGGTTCCAGCGCCAACCCTCCGCCTGCGACTCCTCAGACAGAAGTTTTGGAACCAGAACCAGCTCCAGCAGCGGCAACAGAAGAAGCGGAGCAGCCTCCCCCGAAGTTTCCTGAGATCGGGCATAAGTTCGCTGCCCGAGACAAAGACTCCGTAGAGCATGTAGTCGAGATATGTCTTGCCAAAGGCAAACACGGAAACCATATCAGGGCGACCATTGAACACGGGAAACCATATCAGGGCGACCATTGGCGTGATGCAGCCACATCACGAGGTCCACCAGGACATACAAGGTGGGTCCACCAGCTTCGTCGCGAGCACAATTGAGGCTCTCATGTCACGTTGGCCGAATCTGGTCAGTGCTTCCGGCTACAAGTACCTGCAAAAGTACCTGTGATACCTGCGGTATTACCTGTACCTGTACCTGCACCTGCGGCAAAGTACCTGTACCTGTACCTGCGTCCATTTCCCCAAAATTGGATATACCTGTACCTGTACCTGTGCCCAATTCCACAGACCCCCTAGTACCTGCAGGTAGCAGGTACTACCTGTGAATGGCCCTGATTTACTGTACTCTTTTATATGTTTTAGGACCAAAGCAAATTACCTTACCTTACCTTACTTTAAACAAGCAAAAGTCGAATCCCAACGGGTGACACGAACAAATGTCCGATCTGACGATCACCAAACGATAACGATGACACCGCCAGGTCCGCCTCTGTTTTTATTCTTTCACTGCACTGTTCGTATTCTTTATATAAATACAAAATACAAACGAATGATGAGATAATCGAACGATCAGATTTTAGATGGCCTACAGGCCTAGCGGAGATCTCAAAATTGAGATCGACCAAGCCTAGTATAATATAACTTTAAATTAAACTTTAAATATAAACTTTATTGTTTATGCATGGGCATGGGCATGGGCATGTGATGGGCATGGGCATACAGATCGATGACGCGGCAGGCGAGGGGTATCCGGATCGGCAGCGGCATGGGCATCCATTGGCATCCCAGCATATGCGTGTCATGTCACTGTTAGTGTTTGTTCAACTGTGTCATGCATGTCACCGGGCGCGGGTGGGGATTTGAAGACGAAGAGCCTAATTAGTAATTTGAGCAATTTCTTTCCGATATTCATATAGCACGACTCTACGTCTACTGTACTGTACTGTAGTCACAGGGCAAGGGGGATTTGGAAATTCCTCTCGTCGCTGTCCTCTCCTGTTTCGTTCATTAGAGCCCTAGATTTAGATTACGCACAGGACGGCACGGGACACGGTCACACGCTTCTAGCCTGAGACGCTCGAGTAGACGCTTTGCCTTTCCTTTGAAGTCGCCTCTGTATAAAACCAAGTTCCAAGAGGTCAGCCTGGGCGAGAGAGTAAAATAAACGTATTCGGAAACCGAGGTGGAGATCCAGTCAATTCGTAAGCGTTATCACTTGATATTGAAGGAATTATGTGAACCATTTCTTGTGTCACGATGAAAGGTTCTGCTTTCAATCGTTTTAGTCTCCTTCTGACCAAGCTTGGGGAAGGGACTCGGCCGGGAAAATGAGTGAAGAAAGTTTGCAAGTTTCGAGAAGAGATACCTTCCAGTTATGTTGTCCAGGAGACATCGTAATATATTGATGCGCAAAACCTGACCAGAGGCTGCATTATGTTACTGGCGCTCTCCTTTATAGTATTACGTCAAGGGTTTACCAGTAGCATTTTACGCCCGAGAACTCATCAGTGATAACCTTTATTTCGGGACGTGAATGATGTCTTAGCCCTCGCATTGCGCGAGCCGGCCGCTATTGAATGATTCTAACTTCAACAGGGATTCTTTTCTTAGTTTCGTGTTTGGATATGATATCTGTCACCCTACACACATACGCAGCCATATGAGTATGCCCTGCTTTTACATTTGTTTTCATCGCACCATTCGGACGATTCGCCTACATAGCCCCTCGATTCTCCTCGCACGACGACCAGTCATACAGCCTACGAACTAATTCTTGTTGATAGTGGCAACGTATCATTCCTGTTGGGGAAGCCGCCCGAGCTTTTGCTAATGATACGGCAGGAATTTATACTATGGTAGATGGCCGCTGATGTGTCAGGTATGTCCGGCATCTTCCAGAAGTCTGCTCCGCCTGTGAGTATCGGAAATATCGGTATAATCGAGTTTGTGCCTTGTCGCCCTGGAGTTGCGTGTAAGCAGTTAATTTGAGAACACTTTTCGATGAGCCATAACGTCGTGAATTTTGTGCGCTGTTTGTTCTGGCCCGCGTGTGTCCCGTTTTTCTTACTCTGCTCCGCGACGCAGAGACAGTGAGCGCCACTCTTACTTTGGTGTCTGCGCGCCGCAGAGGGAAGGAAATTTGAAGACCTCCCAAGGAACTTGCCGCCGTTACTATCGGAACCTGCTCTGCTCCAGCCAACCCCCAGCACTCCGACTGTGAGAATGTCTGCCGTGGTTGACTCGCAAGCCCCAGAAGAGGGCTTGCCAGTGGCGGACGCAAGGGACAAGAGCGCTACTCCGTCCGTCGAAAGGGGGAGCGGAGTCGATTCTGCCGAGGCCGAGGCCACTCCATCGAGAGAGGCGGGCTCAGAATTTTCGGAAGCTGAATACAGTTACTTCGTGACCAGTCTGAAAGATGAAGATAACACTGAACGGACGAAGGAACGAACGGAGAAGCGTTTTCAGCGGAGATCGCGTCTCGTTTCGGATGCCTACGCCGAGATATCCTTTAGCTATTTCCTTCTCGATCATCCCGCGCGGAAACTTTGCATGAGGATAGCTGGGAGCACGAGATTCGACGAGGTGGTGCTCTTAGTTGTGTTAGTCAACTGCACCTGTATGATTCTTCAAGTCGAAGACTTCGCGGACGAGACGCCGCTCAGCGCCTGCCGAAAAAGGCATACTCTCTCCCCCACTTCCTCTGCTGGAAATCCTTGCTTGGTAGGACGTTCGAAGGTCTTCCCTTGAGAAAGTAGAGTCGTGCTTGCGGCCCTGCTGTTGTCGTTGCCACGTTATGCTCGTGGGTACCTCTTACTCGCGCATGTGCTTTGTGTTTGAACCTTGTGGAAAGTGACCATGGGCCCCTTCGAGCCCTGTCTCTCTTTCCCCCTGTCCAACGCACTGCGATGTTCGAAGCAGTTGCGGTTTTTTCCCCGCTGTATCCTTGAACCAGTCAGCTCATTTTGCAGCGCCTTGCCATAGAAACGGCCACGCCACCGTGACCACCAAAGGACCTGCTGTGGCCAAGTGCCCACTTCGGCTGACTTCGTTTGCTGGTCGTCTGTGGCAGTTTATCCTCCGCAAACTGCGGATATTATTATGCCGAAGTTTTGTTCCTAGGTATATCCGCAATGCCTCTCCCACCGGCTTCCCACCCGAGCCCCGCGACGCGTGTGCGTTTCCTGGGCCCTGGCTCATCCCGTGGCACTCTCCCTCGAGGTGCCAGTCACTCCTTTGCCAGAACGCCCAGAAAATAAATGTTCTACGCGAAGCCGTGACAAAGAAATCGGTCGTTGGGCGGAACACCGGCGGTCCCAGATGATTTTCATATCTCCTGTCAGGCGTAGCCAAACTGTTGAGGGTGCACAAGCAATATTCCTTAAACTACAGCCGAACTTCTGCATGTCTGAAGGAAGGCTCGTTTAGTTCAGCCCGAATACCTTGATAGCGTGGTGCACGAGGTTTTCAACCGCCGCTTTACCTCGTCGCCTGGCTGGAAGCGCTGCCGGCCGTGTTGGGGGCGTGCTCGGGAGGCACGAGAGGCAGCCTCATAGCGATAGGCAGCATTGGGGGCCCCGGCTTCCCTCTAGTTATGTGTCGCATGCACTCCACCGCCTGCAAACGGGCTCATGCACCCTTCACCGTCGCTAAACATGTCAGGCGCCCTCAGCCGTCTGAGAATGCGTCACCTGCACGCCGCCGTTAGAGAGCGCGTTACGTGTGCTATGCCGTTTGAGTATATGTCACGCGCACTCCACCGTCCGATGAAGCTTCACAGGCGTGGGCTTGCTCGAGCGAACGACGGATTTTGAAATACCCGGTGTGCGTTTCCACTTGCTGCTAATATCATGGCAGCTTAAGTAGGCACCCTACAGCACACCCCAGCAAGGCAGATGAGGCTCCGAGGGCGGCGGGGGTGTGTGGGAAGTGGGTGTTGAGGCTTGGTGGCGAGTGGGTGTGGGCAAGTGGGTGATGAGCCTGGGGAGCTGGTGGGTGTGGGGGTGTGGGTGGCAAGGATTAGCTGGGGAGCTGGTGGTGTGGGTGGTTTGGGTGGTGAGGCTGAGCAGGGGTGGTGTGGGGGGATGTATGGGTGATGAGGCTGGTAAGTCGGCGAGTGGGTGTAGGTGGCAAAGCTGGGGCGGCGGGTGGGTGTGGGGGTGTGGGGTGTGGGTGTGGGATGGGCGGTGGGTGGGTGTGAGGGTGTGGGTCGCAGGATGGGCAGTGGGTGGGTGTGGGGTGTGGGTCGCAGGATGGGTGGTGGGGGGTGTGGGGGTGTGGTAGCGAGGCTGGGCGGCGTGCGGGTGTGTCGATGATGGAGGCGGCGAGGCTGGGCGCGTGCGGGGTGGTGTCGGTGACCAGGTGCGGCGAGCTGGGCGGCAGGTGGGTTTGAGGTGTGTGGGCGTCGAGAGCTGGGCGGTGGGTGGGGGTATGGGGATGGGTGGCGAGGCTGGACGGTGTGGGGCATGTAGGGGGAGGAGGTTGGGCGGCAGGTGTGTGGGTCCTTGGACCGATTCCTTTGGTACCACGTAGCCACAGAAGACCGGCCGCACTATGTATCCACGCCGGGGATCAAAGATTCAGCACACACTTTGGGACACTTACCCGGATTCTCCACGGTGGGTGTGGGCATGGGTGATCAGGCTGGGTGGTGGGTGGGTGTGGGGTTTGTGGGTGGTGACGCTGGGCGGGTGGGTGAGCGGTGGGTGGGTGTGGGGAATGTGGTTGAGGAGGCTGGGCGGTGGATGGGTGTGGGATGTGTGGGTGGCCGGTTGTGTTTGCTGGATGTGGCTGTTGGGCCTTCGGGCGCTCCTCACATCAAAGAGGTGCGTGTGAATGGTGCTGGTGGTGAGGCTGCGCAGCGGAAAGGTGTGGGTGTGGTGAGTGGTGCGCAGTGGAAAGGGTGATTGTGAGTGGTGAGGCTGGGCAGTGGGTGGATGTGTGGTGTGCGGATAGCGAGGCTGCGCAGCAGGGGGCTGGCGTCGGGCGGCCGGCAGGTGTCGAGGGAGGAATTAACTGTGTGTGGACGTCTTTTGGGCTTGCAGCTGTGTACACGGTGGAAGCGATCATCAAGATTATTGCATCTGGGTTTAGGGGGGCTCAAAAAGCCTACCTGTCAGAGTATTGGAACGTTTTAGATTTCTCAGTGCTCACTATGAGCTTACTGACGCTGGGCCTGGAGCTGATCTACGACAAGGGGGGGAGCAACCTCAGCGACCTGCAGTCCATCCTGGTGGTCTTCCGCCTCTTCCGCATCTTGCGCGCGCTGCGCACCGTGCAGAAGGTCAGCTCCCAAACGTAGGCAAACGTGGCACAGGGTGCCTGCATGTCAGTCACACAGCTTCCGCCGCCCTTCGATCACTCCCGATGTCAAACAGCTGCAGGTCCAACCGCAGTCCTCCAGGCGCCTCGCTGGCCTGCAGGCACGTTCAGCCTCGGAGCTGCAGTTTGCACCTGGCCGCATTTCGCGCTTTGTGAACTTTCCAGCTTTTGCGTGTGGCGCCCACACTTACGGTCATAGGAAAGGCGAAGACGGGTTTGAAGCGCATGTACAACGCGAGCGCCCCGCCCGGGTTCTTTGAGGTCAGGAGCTGGGCCCCCCTGTGTGCGCTGCAGTGCTATTTGCGTAGCCCCATCGAAGCCTCAAAGGGGGAGCGCTGAGGGCTCAAGCAGGAGGGGCGTGGTCGCAAGAGGAAGGCTCCATGCATTCCGAAGACCGGCTCCGGCTGCCGGCGAAGTCTGCATTCCGAAGACCGGCTCCGGCTGCCAGCGAAGTCTGCATCACACGAAGCATTGGGTGAATGGGCGGCAGCATCGGATGACGCGATGGCGCTTGGTTCAAGGGCGCTGCTCGGTGTTTTGTGGGATGACGCGATGGCGCTTCGTTCAAGGGCGCTGCTCGGTGTTTTGTGGGATGACGCGATGGCGCTTGGTTCATGGCGCTGCTCGGTGTTTTGTGGGATGACGTGACGGCGCTTCGTTCAAGGGTGCTGCTCGGTGTTTTGTGGGATGACGCGATGGCGCTTCGTTCATGGGTGCTGCTCTGAGTTTTGTTGGATGACAACAGGTGCAAGGGCTCCGCATGCTGGTAGCCTCGCTGCTGCGCGCAGTTCCCTTGCTCCTGCGCGTGATCAGCATGTTCGCCCTCATACTCATTCTTTTTGCCTGCTTCGGCTCCCGCCTATTTAAAGGGAGGTGAGAGCCCCATCCCTTTGACCCTGCCGTTCGATCTCCTCAGTCCTCCCACTCAGATGCCAGGAGCACCAATCAGATGTATCCTACTCCTTGCGCAAATTTCCCACCTCCCAAGCACCCCTGCACGTATCCATTATGCGTCTTGTACGAATATTGTACACGCTTGATCCTGAAGCCCCGCCGTGGGCTAGTTGGAGGTTGGTCTTACCTGGGGACTGCGCACCCCGCGCTGCTCCAGAGCACTCTTGAATGCTCGTTGGAGCATTCCCACCCCAAGTGGCCAGGCAAGAGTGCGTCTCGTCTCGGGTATCCATGGTGCGCTTAGTGCCTGGTGCGAAGAATGGGCTTGACTCTCAGTGCCTTCGGGTATTTGTGGAAGTGAATAGGAAGAGGGGGCCGCCCTTGATTTTGCGCCCCCTCCATCTCGCGCCTGCCGCAGAGTAGGCTGTTTCAGGGTTTGGGAGGAGTGAATGGTGTGACCCTGCAGGCTGAAGAGCATCTGCATACCGAATGCCTTATTGCCGGATGGCTATGAGAACATGTTGCAGTCCGACCTGGAGCATTATGTCCGGGAGACGGTGTGTGCCCTGGGGCGGCTTGCAGCACCAAATGCTTGGGCTCCTGCGAGCAGGGCAAACGCACCGCTTGGTGACGAGCCATATGCGGGTGGCCTCAGGCGGTCGGGCGTGAAGAAAACCTCCGCTACGGACTGTCGAGAAAAACCGGTTTTGCGCGCGGAATGTGCGCGGATCGCAGAGAGCTGGGCGCTCCTTTTGCATCTGCATCCGATGTTCAGGGCACCAGGCGTGACAGCGCAACCGTTCTCCTTTGCTGCGCGCGTGTTTGGGCCTTTTCATGTGGAGCGTCTCAGAGGTTGGCAATCGAGACTCCCCTCCCAGTGATAGGTGCTCACCGTGCGCGGCGCAGCTCATGGTGTGGATCCTCGTGGAGCTGAGGCCCTGGAGGGAAGCGGCGGTGTGGAGCGGGGAGCATGCGGCAGACCTCGGGATCAACTCTCACAGCATTGCGGCATTGCGGCGGATCATGTGACGAGTACCACAGATGCCTGTCCGTGAAGAACCCTTACCACGGCTACCTCAATTTTGACAACTTTTTGTTCTCCATAATCGCCATCTTCGCTTGCATCACAGGCATGCCCTCCCTCACCTCCCTGCTCTCCCCTGCGAGTCTCCCCCTTGCGCCCCTTTCACCTACTTCTCCCGTTCTGTTAAATGTAGCAGCTGCTGTTGCCGCTGGTGCCGTGGAGCGAGAAAACGCGCCGGTGCACTTGGAGAGTCGCCACCTCCGAGGGTTTTGCAGCATCGCATGACTAGAACTCAAAAGTAGACGATCAATGGTGGCCGCTGCGCCGATTTCGCAGAGCGCCTCTGGTGGCCCGTCACGTGCCATGCGGACCGCTTGCCAAGCTTTCTCTCCCTAACAGCAGCTTTCAGAAGTAATAGGCATGGGCTTGACGCACGCCACGGACTCACTTTGCGCCGTGTCATCTTTCGGCATGGGCTTGACGCACGCCACGGACTCACTTTGCGCCGTGTCATCTTTCGGCATGGGCTTGACGCACGCCACGGACTCACTTTGCGTCGTGTCATCTTTCGGCATGGGCTTGACGCACGCCACGGACTCACTTTGCGTCGTGTCATCTAGACTCAACGTTTGGCGTTCAAGCACAGCCGTCATCCAATGGCGCCCGCTGGTCTTGTCGCCTGCCGCGGAATGTGATGATGTGACGCGGCGGCAGCGCGGCCGCCGCGAAGAAGCGCCTCAGGCTCCAGGGAGCATCGCGAGCATCGCAGCTCTCCTCCGGTGTAGACGCGCTATGACATTGTGCTTTCGAAGCGCAGATCCTCTGCTGCACTCCAGTGGAGTATATCGGGCCCCGAGAGCCTTGTGACTGGCTCAGTGTAGTTCTCGCTTCACCGAGTTGCTCCGGAGCACGAGGGCGGAGGACGGGTCGCAAGCCTCCGCCGCCGGGTCTCAGTCAGCACCAAATTTCCGCAACCCAACAATATGATGCCACCTGGCGGTTCCCTGCTTCTGCGTGTCACGCAGCTTTGCGCACCTCTCTCAAAAGGCTCGCAAGTGTCTCCGTCAGATCAGCTAGGCCGAGGCGCCGGCTTCTAGGAGGGGCGCAATCTGGCGCACAATTTGGCACGCTGCTGTTGAATATAGATACCTGTTGCGCGTCTCAAGGTGGCAAGCGGCCCCCTGCTCCGTGCAGTGAATGCCTATTTCTGTGTGAACCAAGGTCACGAGCTGCCGTTCAGTCGGTGCGTCGAATGCGCATGATGCACATTCATCACACACGACATACAGATGAGTTTGGCTGACAATAGTTAGGCTGCGAGGTCCCTGTGTATTAACCTCAGTGTGCGAACGGGGCTCGCTTTGGTTTCTTGCGGTACCCCCCCTCCAGCGAATCAGCGGCTCCGTGTAAACGCGGTGAGTTGTGCTGTGCGCAAACGGTGGGGCGCTCTGACGGACGCGATGCGACTTGGGTCTGGCGTGCAGGGGAGGGGTGGAGCGATGTAATGTACCGCGTGAGCGACTCCACCAAGGAAGTGGCGATGCTGTACTTCTTGCTCATCGGAATCATAGGCACGAACCTCATGATGAATCTGCTGCTCGCGGTCATCAAGGAGTCCCTCTCGCGAGTGATGACGCAGGTGCTACTCACACCCTTGGGCTTGCTCGAGCATCAACCCTGCATGCCCATCCAATAGCACAGGCTGCCGTGCAGCAGCATCAGCTGCTTGGCTGCTTCCCTCTTTTCATGTGCTCATCACGCCACTCGCACAGAGATGTGAATATCCAGGCATCCGTGGTTAGGGTTGCCGGGATCCGCCCGCGACGATGGTATTGCTGTGGGTGAGGCCAAGTGCGGGACGGGAGGATGGCTGATGGCGTTTGCCCAGATGATCAAGATCAACAAGGACAAGAAGCTGCTGGCGCTCCGCAAGGCCACCATCCAGGCCGCCATGTACGGCACGCCAGCCGAGCCCCGCAACAGCTCGTTCCTAACGACCGCCCTTTCCATATCCGTTTCACTTCTACACGCCGCCAAGCATTATTCCGAAGGTGCGTTTCCGCCGCCTGCCCTATACCACCGCCTGGTGCTGCCACGCTAGAAGAATACGACCCTGCCACCTGCGTCGCATCACCGTACTGCATGCAGCTCGCAACATGGCATCCTACTCTGATGTGGTGATGGCGTAGGGGCTCGCGGGGGGGGTGGGATGAGACTTGCAGCCGCTCTCAACCGGACTTCACGAGTTATATCAGACCTTGCTCCGGCGAAGGAGGTCGAAGCAGCCCCCCCAGTTGATGACACAATAAACGTCAGACTGATGGGCGCAATTTCTGAGGTGACGATTTCTCCATTCTTGTCTGCCCGCCCATGTGCGCCTATCCGGGCTCTTGGCTGCGCTGCGACGGCGCTCCTTGGTGCACCATCGGTGAACCCTTGAGGCAAATCCACGCGGCTCACATCATCATCATCCATGCGCATGATTGGGTTATAACCACGCAGGGTGACGGGGGGATGGTGGGGGTGTGACCACGCAGGGAGACGGGGGATGGTGGGGGTGTGACCACGCAGGGTGACGGGGTGGATGGTGGGGGTGTGACCACGCAGGGTGACGGGGGGATGGTGGGGGTGTGATCACGCAGGGTGACGGGGGTGGATGGTGGGGGTGTGACCACGCAGGGAGACGGGGGATGGTGGGGGTGTGACCACGCAGGGTGACGGTGGATGGTGGGACAATTGCGCAGGCTTGCAGGAGGATCACCGACAGCAAGCTGTTCAACGTGTTCACCATGACTCTTGTGTTTGTGAATACGATCATGCTCTCCGCGGTATACTCGGGCATGTCGGCAGAAACCTACTACATGTGCGTTCCACCCGCCCCTGGACCTGGCCGGTGGCGCAGAGCTGCCCTGCTTTTCTCCCATCGCTCGGCAGGCGCATCATGCGCCTCCCCCTGCTGCAGTGTTGCCCAAGCTCTGACGCTGCGGATGTCGCGGATGTTGGGTGGGCACGCGTGGCAGATTGGAGCTGACGGCGGCGGTGTTCAACATCTTCTTCCTGCTGGAGTCCATCATGAAGATAATTGGGAATAGCTGGGCAGTATTTATTACAAATTATTTCGACGTGTTTGACTTCGTGGTGGTGCTGGCCGGCATCATGGAGCTCACCTTGTCAGTCTCGCAGCTGCAGGGCTCCGGAGTGAAGGTGCACCATCCCCACTGCACCTCCAGCCCTGTTGGCTGCACCCTCTCCTTCTTCCATGCCGTCCCCTCCCCTCCCCTCTTTGCTGCCCCCATTGTAGGAATTCGAGAGTTTCGTTTACACAAAAGGGAGCTTAAACGTTCATTATCAAAAGATATACTAGTTCGCGACCCGAAACGCCACAAACATTTGCGCGCCATCATTACTGATTGGGCGATCTTATGTGAAAGTTCACGAAATAAAGTCCTACGTGTCACTGTCGTGTTCATATTCGACCGCAGTGACACTCCTGAGTACAGATGAACTCATTACGCACTTCCCGATGGTCATCAGTGATCTGCCGGCCACGATTAGTTCAGCAGATCTACAGATCTAGATCTAAGGGTTCCACAGGGTTTCTTTAGGGTTTCTTCAGGGTTCGAGCATCCTGACTACTGTAGAAGGTCTAGATAGTCATTCTTTACACCAAACTGATCAGCAGGCACTTGCAGATTCCAAAACCCCTTCTAAAGGGTGACTGTCTAGTTGTCCTACTGCCAGTTCTTGGGAATGGTGCCCCTTCAGTCAGCAACATCCAGTTCTTGGGATGGTGCCCCTCCAGCTCCAGTTTATGGGGATGGTGCCCCTCCAGCTCCAGTTTATGGGGATGGTGCCCCCTTCAACCTTCAGTCTTCAGGGTCGGAGTCCTTCAACTTCATGATGCCAAGCCTCTCCCTGTGTGTAAGGAAGGCTGGTAGAGGAAGAGGCTTGGTGAAGACGTCAGCTGTGTTGTCCGCCGAGGCGACGTACATGGCTTCCACAATCTTGGACTCTACCAGCTCTTTGATATACATGTTCCTCACTTCGATGTGCTTGGAGCGGTTATTGTTGACATAGTCAGATGCCAGATGAATGGCCCCCTGATTGTCACAATACATCGGTACTGGGGTGCAAATGTCCACAAGGTCGGTCAGCACGTTAATGATGTACTTGACCTCTCTCGCACCTTCAGACATGGCTATTATCTCAGCCTCGGTGGTCGATAGCGACACACACCTCTGCATGATCGAGGAGAAGATGAGCAAGCTTCCACACAGGTAGACTGCAATGCCAGATGTAGACCTCCTCGTGGTCTTGCAGCCAGCATAGTCAGCATCAGTGTATATGCTCAGTGGTAGTGCTCCACCAGCCAGACCCAGCCCCCTTGGCACAGAAGAGGTTGTTCGCAGCACCAGCTCGTGGCTCATAGTGCCCTTGAGGTACCTGACAATCTGTTTCAGTGCCACAAAATGCTCTGAGCCATAGGACGCACAGAACCGAGAGAGCAGATACAGCAGCCATGATATCAGGGCGCGTGCACCTCGCAATCCACTGCAGCTGCCCAAGTAGCCCCCTGAATGGAATGGTAGCATCCTTGCCATCAGATAGAGCAAGAGAGCACCCTGGAGACATAGGCAGGCTAGCTGGCTTGGCATCCTTAAGCCCATAGGTGTCAATCATCTGGGAGATGTACCCAGACTGAGAGAGATATGCCACTCCGGGGCCCCAGCGCACGCCAATGCCCATCACCAGATCCAGCACACCCAAGTCCTTACAGGTATACTGTGAGTTGAAGGTCGTCACAAAGCTGTCATACCATGATCGACTGTCGGTGGCACAAATGTAGTCATCCACATCTGCCAGGATGATGACCGTGATGTCAGAGTCCCGAATGTAGTAGAGGCAAGGCTCCACATCACTGCGCCTCATCCTCTTATCATAACTCATGATGAAGGCATCACTGGTGTCAAACCACTCCTTGCCCGCCTGCTTCAGACCATACACCGCCTTGAGGAGCTTGGCACACGTCCTGCCCTGATACTCCAGCCCCCTAGGGAGCCTGACATACAGGTCCTCCCCCAGGGTCGAGTTCAGAAAGGCAGTCTCCACGTCCATGTGGTACACGTCGAGCCCCAGGTTGAGCGCCAGGATGATGACCAGCCTCACCGAAGACAGTTGTGTGCATGGGGCAAAGGTGTCAAAGTAGTCAACACCATATTCCTGCTTGTTACCCCGCACACACACCCTTGCCTTGCGCTTCTGGAGCTGCCTGTGCTTGTCCAGTTTCACCTTCAGCACCAATGCCATGTCCAACAGGCGAACACCAGGAGGCACATCCTCCATGTCCATCATCATGAGAGCCTGCTTGACTGTAACCAGGGCCTCAAGCTCGGTCTGAATAGCCTCCATCCACTCATCAGCATCTGGCACCCCCATAGCTTGTTTGACCCCCTTGGGCTCAGTCACTCCATCTGGCAGTACATCCGCCGAGTCCCCAGCACACGACTTCGCCACTGCTGCCAAGCATGTGTGCTCCGGAGGGAAGTGCACTTTTCCCACTGGCAGGTCAATGTGCGTGAAGTTTGTGAGTAACATAACACAGTATGGAACTGAGCTAGCTCCCACAGCTCGTGCGCATATAATGCCAGCCTCCAGTTTCTCACGTCCAGCATCCACCATGACCTCAGCAAACAATGGGTAGTTGAAATTGAGGTCACCAACGTGTGCAGCTGAGCGTACAGCAACAATATGCTTGGGCTGGCCATCCAGATAGTCCCGGAGGCTCACCCAGCATGTCACATCCACTGCCTTCACCTTTAGCACCGCCAGGATCTCATCACTGTCATCAGGTAGATAGACCCCAACACCAATAGTATTATCCTCCAGTCCACTCGGGAGGGTGTCATGATATGCTGCATCCAACGTTGTCACCATGAAGTTGGTACTCAGTGGGGCCACTGCAGAGGGATCCCAGGTGGTGACCACCTTGCCCAGCTTGTCCACAGCCTCATGGAACCTGACCATGCCAGACTTGACTATCTTCCCCGACTCAGGATCATACAGCAAGTAGGCTGACGAGACCTCAGAGTGACCAACATACCTCAGCTGCTTTGCCCGATCACTGAGCTTGTGCTCCCTGCTGTCCGGGTCCACAAAAGCATATGCCAGACAGCCAAATATCCGAAGAAGTGAAAGGTCTTGGTGTTGTCCATACAACTTGTAGTAGGGGGACTTCTTGTGCAGAGGCTTCTGGAATGTCCTGTTCAAAATATACACAGAGTGTCGAACAGCAAGTGGCCACACATCTACACCAAAGCCAGATGTCACCAGCAGTGCCCGAGCCATTGCTTGCACTGTCCTGTGGGACCTCTCAACACGAGCTTGGTTCTCATGAAGGTAGGGCGATCCATGACGTTGCTCAATACCTTGCTCCTTGCAGTACTGCTGCGTCTGCCCAGCAATCATGGTAGAGTCCCCATCAGTGTGCAGCACCATATGATACTTCTCGTCAAGCTTCATGCGGCTCCTGTGCTTCCTCACCTCAACCAGGAACTCCTCAAGGGCTCCCAGGTAGTCTGACTTCTTCTTCAGGAAGTACACGCATATCCACGCTGTACAATCGTCCACAAAGAGAACAAACCATCGGTACCCACCAACACTGTGTCTGAATGGTCCACACGTGTCAGACCATACCAGCAAGCCAATCTCTTCAGCACACTCCCTGCCCGTAGGCTTCATAGAAGGCCTGATCGCTTTGGTGAGCCTGCAGGAAACACACCTCTCAGGACAGCGCAATACCAAACTCTTGGCACACTGCGCAGTGGTGATACCCATAGGAACCTCCTCGTCCAGCATCTCCTGCATGGTCACGTCACCAATATGTCCAAGCCGAACGTGTGCAAGCATCTTGGCATCAAGCTTCATCACTGTATGTCCATCCTTGTAGATCACCACCACTGGCCACTTGGTCTCCCTGACCCATACTCTGTCTTCCCCACACATCTTCAGGTTCTCCACATTGTAGCATGAATCCAATGGAGCCGAGAATATCTTCTCTCCAGCAGGGTACTCATAGATAATGGTAAACTGAGATGTAAACTGCCACCAGCTGGCTGTCTCCCATCTGGGTAATACCAAGAGGAACTTGGTGGAGTGAGGCGCCCGATCAAAGTCACTGAGAGCCTTCTGCAGGCATCTCAGGATGATGTCATGTTCATAAGGTGGGTTGCCATAGCAAGCCTCACCCGCCCAGTCCCTGCAGAAGCAAGGGTTGTCAGTCGTGCAATAACTGTCCAGGATGTGGTTGTCACTGGAGGCAAACAACTCCAGGGTGAAGGGTCCATGCTCCTCGATGTGCTTCCCAGCCTCCTGAAACTTCCAGTCTGTCTTGTCACGGTCAGAATCATCATGGTATGCTGCACAGGCCATGTAGGTGTCCAAAGTGCCAGATATCTGATCTTCGTATATGATATACTGGTTGCCAACTCTAGAGAATGAGAACGTCACCCCCCCATTGGATATCTGCCTGGCCCCAAAATCAACACTGAACCCAGCATCCTCAAGTGCCACCACAGACACCAAGTTGAATGGCTGCCCAGGAATACAGTGAGCACCAGTGAACTGCAGTCCAACAGCGCGCCCAGTGGATACATCCAGCTTGGCAAATGTGACCGTCCCGCTGCCCTCCGATGAGACAGTACCAGCCTGCACCACACTGAAAGTGGAACTGGAAGTAGCATCAAAGTCATCGCCAAAATCACTCACTGAATTGAAGATGTGCTTGGAGGCGCCACTGTCTAGCATAGCCACCTGACCACCGCACGCAGCCAATGGCAGGGCTCTGGTGAACACGTCAGCCGTGTTGTCTGTGGATGCAACATACAGGGCGAGCTGGCTGCCCCCAGGATGGCCCCCTCGCAGTTCACATGCATCCTCATCACCAGAGTCACTCCCACCTGCAAGATCAGGTGCATCATAATACCAATCAGAAGAGTAGTAATCCTCAATCCCAGGCTCAGCGCCCGTGGCACAGAGGCGGTTCTTGCGAGGCGGACAGAACAGCCCAGATGCCCAATCATCAGAGGGGATGCCACCCACTCCTTCAAGGGGCTGCCACGAGTGCGCATCATCCTCCTCGTCCGAGTCAGAGGCATCCACCAGACCAGGCATAGCATCCGAAGCATAACCATCATCACCCGAGGCAGAGTTAGAAGCTGAATCCAGAGCAGGGATGGAGCAATCAGAGTCATCGTCATGATGATGACAAAACAGGCCAGATGCCCAATCATCAGAGGGGATACCACCCACTCCTTCAAAGGGTTGCCATGAGTGCGCATCATCCTCCTCGTCCGAGTCAGAGGCATCCACCAGATCTGGCATAGTATCTGAAGCATAATCACCATCATCCGAGCCAGAGAGATCGCTGAGATTAGGCACACAGCTGAGTCCAGACAATGTGTGACAAGCCCAGGCATGATGGTCAGCAGCAACCCGCTCAGGTGTGGTGAAACTGACACCAGAGTCACCCAGTGCATACACAGGTTCAGGCAATGGGTGAGAAGAGAAGGCATGTTGAAAAGCAACCTGCTCAACACCATATACCGCATAGGCATTCGGTGTGGTCTGAGAAGTAGAATCTCCTCGGCCCGAAGAGACATCACCACGATGAGAAGAACCCCCAGAGTCATAGTCACTGTGTTCTGAATCATCACTGCCATCAGACGAGGAGTCAAAGCCCCACTCATCCTCATAGCCATATCCCAGCAAGGTCCAGAAGCTCTCAATCGCCTGCACCGTGTCTCGAGTAACCATACTGAGCAAAGTCACCCATGACTGCAGCTTCTCAAAGGACCCTCGTACCATGACCGGCTCCTTCTCAAGCAGACGCTGCAGCAGACTGAGCTGCTCGGCCACAAGGTGCTTCGCACATACCATCTTCTCTTGGCTCACCACTCTGCCATCAGCAGGAAAGTGAGGACTCTCCAGCACTGTCACTGCCCTGTCCAACACTTCCACAGAGCCACTCATGAACATACTATGCACATACTGGACATCCGAAGTGTACCATGGCTGCCTGGGGGATATCTGATACCCAGGCCCAAGATGTTGCTCCCTGCCTGCCTCCCATAGGGCTTGGGTAGGATCAAGCTTCCTCCCAGGCAGGACTGTGCACAGAGTATCAATGTAGACAAACGAGTCGTACACCGGAGCCACAGGGAAATACTTGTGCTTGTTCAATAAGAACCGATGCTTATTGGGCTGATAGGGGTGTGACTTCTTACCAGGTCTCCTCAATGTAGAGTGCCCGCTCATAGGAGCATCAGACCTCCACCGATAGACCCCACTCACAGGCTGGTCCCTACCCCCCACAAGGAAGGGACCCTCAGAAGATGTAAGTCCATCCAGAACTGCATAGTAATTGTGCAGGGAGATACCAGATTGAGACCCAATACAGTCTCCCGCAGTATAACCAGAGATAAATTGAGGCATGTCGTCAGAGAAGCAGCTAACCACGCTGTCCAGCTCACAGATTGCATACAGAGCCTCCCCAGAAGCATCCACACCAGGGTCCTTCTGAGTTTCAGTAACAGCAGCCGCACGATTGGGTAGCTTCCCATGCTTCTGGTAGTCCTGGACCCTCTTCATTATCGCGTCCCTCCTCTTGGGATTCTTCTTGAGCTACTCCTCCCGCTTATCCTCGTGAGTCACAAAGCACTCCTTGGACGAGTGCCCAGTCATATGACATACCGGACACGGAACCTTCTTGAGCAACGCAGCACGCTTCTGCTCTTCCTGCTTACGCCGGTCCTCTACAATTCCAGCTCCCGTCTCCGTCGCTGCTGCTGAAGTAGCTATAACGTTGTCGTAGTGGTCACACACCGCATCATTTAGCTTCTGGAACGACGGCAGCTGGTCCCCAGAGTACATAGTGCGTACAAAGACATACGCCGGGTTCAAAGAATTCAGCACCATAGCCACAAAGACTGCCTCCAGGCTGGCAACATGAAATTTCTCACCGCCCGGCAGGAATTTGCTCGTGCACGCATATTCCTCCACCCTGTCGAGAACCTCCCTCGCATTTAGAAAGCCCTGCAGTGGGGGTGCGAGCGCCGCAAACCTCTTCGTGTCATCAAGCAGAGCCTTGACCTGCCTCACAAAGTACGCAGAGCCCATGCTCCGACGCATTTTAATTAGCTGTCGCCAGAGGCCGAGACACCGTCCGCTTCAGTGCTGTACGTCCGAACAACTGCGTTCGCCGTCTTGGTAGTCACGCTCGACAGAAAGTCATGAAACAACTGATTCGCTGCCACCGAGAACTTCTCGTCCTTCTTGATGTCCTCCAAGTCGCGCGCGTCCGATAAGAACAGCGCCAGCGCCCGATGTCGTAAACACGGTACAATTTTACCCCGGAACTCCAGCCACTTGCTGTCATTTTCTGCGTCCTGACCAGAATAAAGCTGGTCAGACTTGAACCCCTTCAACATATCCGTCAGAAGAGGTAAAGGTACGTCCACAGTACCACTCGCAACTCGAGATTTAACACTGGAACCAGAGATACTGGATTCCGCGGCCTCAGGAGACGCAACAGCATTTCCTGTCCCCGCATTCTGATTCGCCATAGCCGACTGGGGCACCGCCACTGCGTGTGCCAGGACTTGCACCATTTTCATAAGCTCATTTAAACGCGCGTCTTGCTGCGAAAATAGCTGTTGCTGTCTCTCATTGATAAGAGCTGTCAGCGCTGCAGAGTCCTCCCCTACTGAAATTCCATCTTCCGACAGTCCCTCCGAAAGGTCGCCATAGACAGTATCCATAGGCGTTTCTGGCGGGGTCCGCCCTGCAACCTTGGCCTCGTCTTGTTTCTTACTCATTTCCTAAAACGCGCAGCAAAATTTTTGCGTGATACAACCGTAGGTTAACACGTACAATGTAGTAAGTGGGCCCATAACCTGTAGGAATTCGAGAGTTTCGTTTACACAAAAGCGAGCTTAAACTTTCATTATCAAAAGATATACTAGTTCGCGACCCAAAACGCCACAAACATTTGCGCGCCATCATTACTGATTGGGCGATCTTATGTGAAAGTTCACGAAATAAAGTCCTACGTGTCACTGTCGTGTTCATACCGACCGCAGTGACACTCCTGAGTACAGATGAACTCATTACGCACTTCCCGATGGTCATCAGTGATCTGACGGCCACGATTAGTTCAGCAGATCTACAGATCTAGATCTAAGGGTTCCACAGGGTTTCTTTAGGGTTTCTTCAGGGTTCGAGCATCCTGACTACTGTAGAAGGTCTAAATAGTCATTCTTTACACCAAAACTGATCAGCAGGCACTTGCAGATTCCAATACCCATGCCCGCCTGACCGCACCCTCTACGCCCCTTGGCACCAGGCAGCGCCACCCTTTCCTGCCCTTCCGCCTGCACCGCCACCCTGCCTGACGCCCTCCGTCACAGCCACCCTTGCCATCCCCCGTCGTCTCTGCACCCTTCCGCACCCCTCTATCACTGTGTTGAGACATGCTTGCAGCCTCCTCGCCATCCCCCCGTCGTCTCTGCACCCTTCCGCACCCCTCTATCACTGTGTTAAGACATGCTTGCGGCCTCCTCGCCATCCCCGTCGTCTCTGCACCCTTCCGCACCCCTCTATCACTGTGTTAAGACATGCTTGCGGCCTCCCTCGCCATCCCGCGAGCGCTTCTTGAGGTCCTGCGAGCTCTCAGGGGAGGCTGAGCGCGGCGTGCGAGGGTTGGTGCAGGTGACGGCATTGCGGGCGGTTCGCGTGTTCCGGCTGATGCGCGTGACACGTGTGCTCAAGGTGGCGCGCTACGTCGATGCCATCAAGTGCGCCTCCGCCCGTGCCTTTATCTCCCACCTTCGAATTAAAGGCGGTGAGAGAAGGTGATTCCTGGTGATGGTGGCTGCCACGGACACTCAGAGCTCGAGGCTTGGTGGGTGGAACGTCGTACAGGGCGGCGGGGAGTGTGCTGAAGTCCTCGCTGAACATGTTCATGTACTTCACGGGGCTGCTCTTGATCTTCGTCTTCATCTTTGGGGTGATCGGCATGCAGCTTTTTAGCACGTTCTATAAGGATCAGAGAGAGCTTGAGGACAGCCTCCTTTTAGCACCACGCAGCAATTACCGCTCCTTCTTCTGGTCTATCCTCTCCGTTTTTCAGGTCGATCCCCACCCCCTGGCTGCTTATGATCACGTGCCGCGCGCGCCTGCAGAGTGAGGCACTCGGTGGTGCTGAAGGGGGGGACAGCCATGTTGTGGTGCAGGCTCTAACACTGGAGGGGTGGACAATCATGATGTATGACGCCATGAGCTACTCCCGGGTCGCTGGAAGCCTGTTTTATATCTCGTGGATCATCATCGGGCCGTATATCTTGCTGGCGCTGCTCGTGTGCGGAGTTCTGGACAACTTTGAACGCGAGTACATCGAACAGCGCAAGCGCATGCAGCTCTCGAAGGTCGGTCCCCGCCCCCTCAAGTGCCGCGCATCAGCCTGCGGCCCGTCACTCGACACCCGTGAACACAGCGAGGTGTCGCCGGCGCCGCGCATCAGCCTGCTGCCTTTGCGGGCAGCGTGAAGCATCTGCCAATGCGCCGCCATCTGTAGAACCGGCACGAGGGGAGGGCTCGCCTAGTTGAGGAGATGCCGGTGAGGAGGGGAGCAGAACGAGAAGAAGAAGCAAGATGACGCTGAGGAAGACCACCGCAGGGTCTCGGAGATGGCAACACCGCCGCAAATGGGAACACCTCCGCAAACAGACAGCACCTGGCAGGCAGACTTTCTTCCTGGGACCTTGACGAGGGGCTCGGAGGAGGGGCCAAGCGCAGCGGAGAACGGGGTAAAGAACGCGCCGGAAGAATCGGAGAGCGCCGTCAGGGGCACGCGGGGGGAACCAGGGGGCGAAAATGATAGACAGGGGTTCCCGGAGAATGGGGAAGAGAACCAGGTGGGCGCAGCTGAGAGTGGGGTGAAGACGCCGGGCGTGCCGCCGAGCCCTGTGCCGCCGAGCCCCGGGCACATCGGGCCACACTACAGGTGGGCAATGAAAGGGAAGGACATAGCTGCCCTCCTGGATGGGCTGGAGGTGCAGTACACGCAAGAGGAGCTGGAAGCTGTGCACGCGTGCTTCAGGATTCAGGACGCTGAGAAGGACAGGGTGTCACTCGAGACATTCGTTGAGCACGTGCTGGACGCCTTCTACCAGCGCGCCAATCAAAACTTTCCCGTTCATGTGCACCCCCAACCTCCCCCCACCCCATTTTTGCCCTTCATCTGGCTTCTCCTTACCCGGCACCCAAACTTGTGCATCGGCACCCAAACCCGCGCATTGCA
>LGRX02010147.1:0-17390 GCA_001247695.2 Cymbomonas tetramitiformis | reverse complement strand
GCTATGTCATCAGATTCTGATGACATAGCGCTGAGGCGTAGGGCGCTATGTGTTGGACTTGCACCTTGAGCGCGCAGGTTCAAGTCCCGTCTGGGTCTCGTCGGGAGGTTGTTGCCCGACATAATTATATTGTCTGATCAACAATATAATTATACTGGAAGCATTTCGGTGTTTCCAGCAGTTTAAACCACGAAATGGAAACCGTGGTTTAAACCAAGGTGTCATCACTGCGTTTCGCGGACACGATGGAAAGAATTTTCGATCGGACGCTTCGGTTCGGATTTTTGATCGTGAGACCCGAAATTTCGTGGTTGAGACCTCGGTTGAGTTTCGCTATGAAAATCTCGACCACGGTCGAGTTTTGTGGTTGAGTTCGATTTTTCATAGCGAAACTTGGTTAGCGAAGGAATATTTTGTACACGTCTGCGACAGCGTGTGAGCCGACGTGTCTGGTAACGTGAGACACTTTTTTACCTCGGTCGAGTTTCGCTATGAAAATCTCGACCACGGGGGGGGGCTTGGTCGAGACGATTTCGTGGTTGAGTTTCGCTATGAAATGTCGAGTTCGTCAGCCATCGTCATCCACATGCAGCAGATGTAGAATTGAAAAATTAATTTGGGAAATTCACAGATCGACTCGACTGACGCGCTCGTGTAACCGAGATGTCGAAAATTCGTACTGAACTCCCAGTACTGAACTCCCAGTACTGAACTCCCAGTTTAAAAAACTATCATAGAAAATTACAAGTTTGAATTTTGCACGTCTGCTGTAAGATATTTTTCAGCGCCGCCATGAGTGAATCTTTAAAAGACCTTATTGCGAAGTTGCAATCCCGTCTCGAGGGAGACCTTTCCCAAGATGAAATCCCTTGAGGAGATCGAGTGCGAAGAAAGGGAACGCCAAGAAGCCATAATCAAGAGGAGGGGCTTCGATCGGAATAGGACACGGAAAAAAGGCAGTAGACGAACGAAGTATAGTAAGCAATAGGAAAAGACGAAGACGATTATCCTCCATTCTCTTCCGCTGTAACTAGAAACAAAACCCTCAACCCGAGGTTTTCTGCGGCAACTGTAACTTTAACTTTAACTGGCGCTGCCAGACTGCGCCACGTGGGGCGACGAGACAAAATTTTCGCTACCTCTTTTCGCGACGACACCGTCGCGTCACGGGGGGATGACCGAAATCGAAAAATCGAAAACTGAATTCGACATCTGCTGACATCGTGATGACATACCGTGGTTGAGACCGTGGTTGAGATCGTGGTCGAGTTTCGCTATGAAAAATCGAACTCACCCACGAAAAATCGAAATTTCGTGGTCGAGTTCAATTTTTCATAGCGAAACTCGACCACGATCTGAACGCTGACGGTACGCGGATATCCCCCCCCACGTAGGCAGAATATTCCGGGGATCTATAGCGAAACGTAGTTGAGAAATCTCGACCATGGTCGAGTTTCGCTATGATCGAGATTTCGTGGTTTAAACCTTGAACTTCTCATAACTGTTCTTCTTGTCTTGCGTTGCTAAAAATGGAGTACTCTGGTTGGTCCACCTCGGATGACACGTCTGCGGACAAGGGTTCTTGTCAAGTCGCCGCTTATTTAAATTTATACTTGAAAAAGTAAAATATAAAAATATAAAAATATTCAGAAATATTTTAAAATATTTATATGAAAAATATTCCAAATATTTATATGAAAAATATCCTGAGGAGCATAAATGCTAATGACGTGTCCCAGATCAGCTCCCCTGCCTCGCCTGCGCCCCGGCGACCCCCCCCGGCTCTCCGGGGGGGCCACCGAGGCGCCTGTACCGCTGCGACAACTCTGCCTCCATCGCGCATTGTCAAGACAGGCAGTGCCTGACAACTACCTCATGTCGAAAATGTCATCTCACCGCATTATTGCATCTCACTGCATTATTACATTTCACCGCGCACCGCACGCGCACCGCCCCCACACCGCCCGCGCACCGCCCGCGCACCTCGATATACTGTCGAACTACTGCCATAACCCCTATAGCTACTGTCGCAACTACTGCTACTGTCGCAACTACTGCTATTGTCGCAACTACTGCTACTGTCGCACCTACTGTCAATTTCATGCAAGTTACTGACCCCACTAACTACTGTCGACATACTGTCGAGCCCATAAATAGTACCTACTATACTGTCGACTATACTGTGCCCCATAAGTGACCTACTGACAACACTGGTACTGACCCGTCGCGTGCGATCCCAACAATTCTCAATCGGTGTTATATATATAAAATCGACGGCTGCTGGTAGCAAATCCCTTAAGGCTTGTAGGCTTAAGTATAAGTACGGTAAACAATCTCGAATCTGACTACTGGTAGCTACGTTCTTTCGTGATACCGGCGCCTCTTCATCCGCTCTCCAGTCGCACACCCTATAAAGCGTCCGAGCGAACGGAAAGAGATACTGTTGATACCACCTTTCGCGTGCCGTTTAATTCTGGGCGAGCGTTCTGAAATTTGTGTTATCACTAGATTGGCCGCTTTCTACTTCCACAGTCGAAATTCGCACTTAGGAACAAGCGCGACACGTCGCCATGGGTCGCATAAAAGACTCAGACTCCGAAGGCGAGGATCCAAACGCGGTTTGGGCCCCTGATCGAAAGAAAAAGAAGCGCAAAGCAGTCTCGGAAGAGGTGTCTGCGGAGTTGGGTGAGTTTTCCCCCACTTGGAGAGCCTGACCGAGGAGGATCAAGACTCGACTCCAATGTCATATCCGATAGCTTTAAGTACCGTATCTGCTATGTGCTCGCGTTTGAACTGCGAGAAATCAAATGCAATAATACGATAATTTTTTTTTCTTAGCTGTAAGACCGCGATAGCTGGGCCCATTTTCTTTAGCGCACCTTCAAATTACCCGAATTACCGAAAGTCGGCGCTGTGTCTTCTGTACCCACTGCTTTGGCTGCACTTCGTGTGAACCTGATCCAATTTCACAATACAGATTACAATGCTACAGTGAAGAAAAGAAATTTTAAGTTTAAGAGGTTCAAGCAGCGAGTGAAAGAGGTGGATGTCAACGTATTTAAGCGAGTGGGGAAAGCTCGCGCCGAGCCGCTGGAGGGCTGCGACTCGTTCCTGCAGGTAACGTTCTGGAACTTTCAACGCTTCGGGATGTGTGACAGAAGCGAATTCTGCAATTTCCTCCCTTAAAGCGTCACGATTCGCCTCGAGTACCGTCACAGTGTCATGCCCGATTAACTACACATTGTCTGCAAGCTCTGTCGACACCAAGCGCGTCCTCGGATGTACTGTGTTGTTGTCCGATATAATTCAGGCGAGGATAGCCGTTATCTTTCCAGATCTGGCGCTCGCTCTTTCGTGCCTACGCGCCATTTTAAATACGCGCTTTGATTGTTTGCGAAGAAAGCCCAGAATTCAGACGGCTTCAATGGACGCACTACGGATTCGCAGTTTTATCCAAGATGAACAGTGCAATAGAAAAACCGCATATCTATTTGCAAAGTGACGCACGCTACGCTATTTTGGCAACGCTGGCCCTTCAAGGGCGGAAAACCTACGGGCAGTGTAACTTGCAATATGCTCGAGTGGTCTCCGGTTTCCGATACAACCGAACGGCGAGGCACTGCATAGTGACGCAGCTCAGAGTTTCATGCTCTATTGTTTCGTTCTGTTTGATGACACAACCATGAGATTCGCTGAAAGGGCTGCCGGAAACTCCAGGAAGCGATCAACGAGTGGCGAGAGCTCAACACAGCGGAAAGCTTCTGCGAAGTGGTTCAAGCACTTCATGAAAAATGCGGTAGCCTCATTCTTATCGTCCATCATCAAAGCCATATCCTCGACGTCATCCTCAGCAAGTTTCAATATCAGGTTGACCTCTCCTGAACCCCTCTCACCTTTAGGCCTCGCGACGCCCTCCACGCAACTTCTTTTTCATATGTATTGTGTATCCCATTTCATTTGCATGCACCTGAACGGGGATCCTTGATGTCATATCACTAGTTATTATCGGTCCAGCTGAGCACGCCGGCAACTTTCTCCTCTGGGAACTCTCTCCTCCAACATCCATTCTATGTGATTCTAGAGGTCGATGGTTTGCTGAAGTGGCCCGATCGTATTGCAAGCGGTGTAGCGTACCCCGTGCCCAGTCCTCCCTTCGACAGGCCCACGGTAGGTCGGAACTAATGCGCGAGCATGCGCTCCTTTCTGTCATCGTCACGGCAGGAACAATTGTCCCTGGATGGCCTCCTTGCGCTTATGGAGGCGCTCGCCCGGGACCTGGAGAATGACTTCTACCCGCACCTCCCGCGTGTAATAGACAGCATCGTCGAGCTTCTTGCAGACGGGGCGGTGCGAGACACGGATCTCATTCAGCATATCTTCACACGTCTCAACCAAGTGTTCAAGTACACGCGGCGCTCGCTGGCGGCAGACCTGCCTGGCGTTCTCCGGATGACCGTCGCCCTCCGCCATCAGGTGTGTGGCACCACTCCTCAACCCCGGGGATCGCCAAATCTAGCGGACGACTCACTGAAGGGATATCACAGCAGTGCGGATGCAGCTGACACCTCCTGGCAGTGGGTTGCCGAGTCGCATGCTGAAACAGTGGGCTCGGGATTCGCTGGGTTTGGTTTCTTAGCGGCACGGCTACATTCGCCACTTCGTGGCCGTGGGCCTTGGATTCATCTTCCGCAGCTCGAAGGACATCGCCTCGGGCTTTCAGTTCCTTATCGAGGAGGTACTCTTGCCCAAAACTCTTACCCCCCACCTGAACAGACCCAACCCAGCTTTCTGAGCTCTTGCTGGAAGGGCCTCGGCTTGCCTGCGTCCCCCCTGGACTGCGGAGGTCGAACAAAAGTCTGGCGCCCGCCCAGACGGAAGGAGAGGCCTCCCTCTGGGTGGCAGTTAGGTCCTTGGCGATTCCTCAGGCGCAGCCGGTGCTATTGGTAGGTCGGATAGGATACCTGGCAAGCTGTGCAAGGTGTATATGTGCGGTGCAGGCGGCGGCGCACAACCCGGGCAAGCACGACATCAGCAGGTCAGAGCTGGCACACTCTCTGGGGGAGTTAGTGGCGGAAATTGTGAAGGGAGTCTCTAATGGGCTGCACTCGCGCACGGAGGAGTGGCTCCAGCACTCGCTCACGCAGCAGAGGAAAAGCGTCGGTACGGCCAGCCATTTCCCGGCTTATGACTGCTCATGTGCCCACTGAATAGCATGAGCACCAGGGTGCAGCAATAGTGGACTGAGTACTCTTCTCGAGCGACTCTGCTGGAGGTAGCGGCCGCCACCGTGTGACGTGTGGTCCGTCTCACTTTGCCCTATACGTCTCTGCTGGAGGTAGCGGCCGCCACCGTGTGACGTGTGGTCCGTCTCACTCTGCCCTATGCCTCTCTGCAGGAGGTAGCGGCCGCCACCGTGTGACGTGTGGTTCGTCTCACTCTGCCCTATGCGTCTCTGCTGGAGGTAGCGGCCACCACCGTGTGACGTGTGGTCCGTCTCACTCTGCCCTATGCGTCTCTGCTGGAGGTAGCGACCGCCACCGGGTGACGTGTGGTCCGTCTCGCTCTGCCCTATGCCTCTCTGCTGGAGGTAGCGGCCGCCACCGTGTGACGTGTGGTCCGTCTCACTCTGCCCTATGCGTCTCTGCTGGAGGTAGCGGCCACCACCGTGTGACGTGTGGTCCGTCTCACTCTGCCCTATGCGTCTCTGCTGGAGGTAGCGACCGCCACCGGGTGACGTGTGTTCCGTCTCACTTTCCCCTATTCAAAGCCTCTGGAGGTGGGAGCCACCACCCTCTGTTGACACATGGCCTGTCTCAAGCTCCCCCGTGCGAGCCCTTGGGAGGTGGCGGCGAGCATCAGGCGACGCGCGGTCCGTCTCAAAGTCCATGTGGAGCGAGCCCTTTGGAGGTTTCTCTAATTTCTCTCGCTACATCGAGACCTCGAAGCTGGTGTGCAGCAATGGTGCCAGGGAGATTTGCGGGTGGGACGTGGGGTGGGGGGAGGTGACGTATCAGCTGCCGGGCGGGCGAGTGATGAGCTGGTGGAGATGGTGATGATGCATACGGTGACCAAGATATGCGAGCACGTTCGCCGGGAGAGCTGCGCGCAGATGTGGGTGAGTTCTCCCGGAGCTCGGGCGAGGGCCAAGGGCAGAGCGTGCTGGCGCATGCATACTTCAAATGCTAGATAAAAACCGGTGTACCGAAGCGAGATTTACGCTGCAAAGCGCAGCAAAGCGAAGCTAGAGCTGAAGCGGTACTTGGAACTCCACGGACTGGGGCAACCGCTCGCCTTTCACCCGGGCGCATGTGGGAGAGGAGACCTGCGCGTGCTCCGGGGGATGGGCTGGGCTGCCGGGATGGGGAGAGATCATTTGTAGGGGCTCTTGGGTCCGGGGATGCGGCGAGGCGATGTGTGTGTGCTTATCCGTGGAGTGGCTTCTTTGGCACCACATAACCTCAAGGGATCGGCTGCACTATGTACCCTCACCAGGGATCAAAGGATTCAGCACACACTTCGGAACGCTTATCCGGATTCCCCGGAGCTCACTCGTGAAGAATGGGATCCCCTAAGCCTTGCTAGGCCACCTGAGCCTCTCTGCACCTGCACCGCCGGCGCTCCCTACCTATATCCATCCATGCTGCTTTGCATTGGTTTAGAGGCGTATGTGTCGGTGGCACCTCGGCACAGCCCCGCCCTGCTCTTGAATGCCCCTCACATCCACTGGGATGATAGTGGGCTGGATTTGTTGGCGGACCTCATGCCATTGAGTGTGTGGGGGGCCTGGGTGCCGGGCTGGGGAGGAGATGGCGATCAGGGATTTTTGCTGACGGAAGCAAACTCTGCATTGGAGGATCCCGATCGTGATTCTGTCGTTCAGGTGAGTGGCCAGTCAGCAACGCGGGTGTCTGGATGGCTGCTGCTTGTTTGCAGATGGGTGAACCGAGGGCGGGGATGCGATAAATCACAGCCGTTCCTTTTGGGTGTGCTATTGATCGCACCTCTTTACTGCAGGCGCCCTGAGGAGAGAGGCGCGGGGCAGAGGGGAGGCACACGCTGCATTGGGGTTGGCTGTAAGTTATGCTTCGGGGGAAAGGAGGCTCGTGATTGCAGGCGGTGCTGCAGATCAACCTGGTGAGCTGCGCGACGGAGTTCTACCGCGGCAGCCGGGTGCCCGACTACGCTCCTCTCTTCCAATTGGTGGAGAGGGCGCTGGACACGGCGCCGGCGCCGGAAGCTGTGGGGACCCCCAAGGCCACACGGACACGTCGCTCGCAAGCAGCGGCAGCGCAGGTTGGAGCCGTGATGGAGAAGGATCAACGGCTGCCTGAGGCGGCGCTGCGGCTCATCTTGGTCAGCTCTCCTCTCCCTCCGCCAGCACTTGCCTGGGCACCCGGGAGGCCTGCCCGCGCCATATGCCACGTGCCCTGTTGGTGCGCTCAGGGAAGCCACGCGCGCTCCAAGCTTTGGCTCACTCGATGCGGGGGTGATGTGGGTGGGGCGAGGGGCGCGGAGCCTACCAGGCGTTGACGGCGGCGCACATGCGTGAGGTGGGCGCCAGCGGCGGCGCCTCGGTCATTGCGTCAAACCTCACACGCTGGGCGCCGGCCTTCCGCAACGCCTCACCCGCCGTGGCCTTGAGCAGCGTGGCGAGGCTTCAGTCGGAGGTGGGCCGAGGGCACTTCCTTGGGATCTACGCCGAGGTGGTCTTCGAAGTCGTGGAGCGGTGTATACAGGTGCGCGGCCGCTCACCTGCCCTCTCGCCTCTGTTACAGCGAGTGGGCTGTCCTGTGTCCTTGCGCCCCTTGGTCAGGGCTATAGCAGCCAGGAGGTGTTCCCGTGAGGATCCCCCCGCAGTCGATCCCTCCGATAGCTGACCCGAGGATGCAGTTGACCCTCTTGTCCCGTGGGGAGGACCCAGCGCTACCTCACGCTTGGGTCACCTGCTGCCTCTCCAGGGCTGTTCTGCCTGCAGGCGTGCCCGCACTGCGCTCCCTTGACGGGCGGCACGAATCCGCTTGATCCTAGTGGAGCCAACTTTTCGAAGGCGGCTGAGTTGGCTGATTTAACAGCTGAAAGACCGAAGCTCCTTGCTAGTATCCAATGCAGACCAGCTCCTCCGGAAACTAAAACGGGGTGGTAGGTGTCAGAAAAAGGGGCCTGCTGGGGGGAGGATGGGGGGAACGACAGGAGGGTGGAGAGATCTGCTCGAAGGCTGCAGCTCTGCTTGGTGATGTCTGTGAGGCCCTCCGTCAAGCTGGCAAGCTGCCAGCCGGCCGAAAAAAGGGCGAGCGACGCATGCTGCTGGAGGCGAGAGCGCCGCCGACGCTGGTGCAGTGGGTGCGCAGTATATGCGAGGGGAAGCTTCCAGGCGACCTCGCTGGGCTGCAGCTCATGTGGGGAGGGCTTCGCTGCCTTCCGTACTCCGTCAGCACGGATGTGTGTGTGCAATTGGCCACACAGATTGACATTGCGAGCTCCGCTGCATCGCGCGCTGCAGCCGCGGACCTCGCGGATGTCCACGTCTGTCTGCAAGGTGCGCACGGCGCCTCGCCCTCACCCTCGCCCTCACCCTTGCCCTCGCCCTCGCCCTCACCCCTTCACCTCACCTCGCCTCACCTTGCCTTGCCTCACCTCGCCTCACTCGCGCCCTCTCGCCTCACCACTTGCCCTCGCCCTGCTTCGCCTCGCCTCACCTCGCCTTCACCTCACCCTCACCCTCACCCTCGCCTCGCCCTTGCCACTCCTTACGCCCCTGACCCTGGCCTCACCCTCGCCCCTGGCCCTCACCCTGGCCCTCACCCTTGCCCTCACCCTTGCCCTCGCTTCTCACCCCTCGCCTTCACCTCACCCTCACCCTCGCCCTGCCTTGCCCTCCCTTCGCCTGACCCTGGCCTCACCCTCGCCCTGGCCCTCACCCTGGCCCTCACCCTCGCCTAGCCCTTGCCCTCCTTAGCCCTCACCCTTGCCTCGCCTCTGCCCTCACCTCACCTCGCCTAGCCTCTTGCCACCCTCACTTTCGCCTCGCCCTTGCCCTCGCCCTGCTCACCTCACCCTCATCCCCTTCGCCCTCACTCGCCCTCACCCTCACCCTCACCCTCGCCTCGCCCTCACCCTTACCCTCACCCTCACCCTCACCCTCGCCCTAGCCTAGCCCTCACCCTTACCCTCACTTTCGCCCTATGTGCCTCGCCCTTGCCCTCGCCCTTTACTCACCTCACCCTCATCCCCTTCGCCCTCACTCGCCCCTCACCCTCACCTTACCCTCACCCTTGCCCTGCGCCTCCCTTAGCCCTCGCCCTCACCTTCGCCCTCAAGCCTCGCCCTCGCCCTCACCTTCACCCTCGCCCTCACATATTCACCCTGGCCTTCGCCCTACGCCCTCACCCTCGCCCTCACCCTCACCCTCACCTTCTCCTCGCCCTCACCCTCACCCTTACCCTCGCCCTCGCCCTCACCCTGCATGCAGGTATGGCTTGAGGTGCCCATGCAGGATACATGAGCTCGCCAGTGGAGCAAAGGTGCTGAGAAAAGCCGAGGCCGGTGGAGGCGGGTGGGGCGCTGTGCAGTGGCATCGCACACAGCAGTGCGCCTGGCCGTGGAGATGGCGCTGGGCCACGTAGGGGCCGGGAGGCGCGCGCTGCTGACGGTTCTGCCTCGCAGCTTGGCACTCGCCACGCGGCACGCGGGCAGCCTGGTGGCGGTGCGCAGCGCGGCGGAGCTGCTGCAGGCGCTGCAGAATGGGGTGGAGAGCGAGGGCGCCGATGGGGAGCTCTATGCCCTTCTGGCGCAGGAGGGGTCAGAGGACGCCCATGTCTCCGAGGCTGCAGAGGCCCTCGGGTGGGGCGCTCTGCGGGAGGCGCTGGGAGGGCCCCTCGGGCTGAACTTGCAGCACCCCTCAGCGGACATGCGGCTGCAGACCCTCTCAGTGTTCGCCCACTTCCAGCCACCCCCCCCCGTGCAGGGCCCGGGGGTGAGCGCAGCAGAGGTGAAGGCGCCAGCAGAGCTTGGGCTCACGATGTACGGCATGGGGGCGCTGCGCAACATCACCGCCGGCGAGCTCAACCTCGACGCCGGCCGCCACACCCAGGTACCTGCCGCTGCGCAATCATTTCCAACTGGTGGGGCCAAGATTTGGAGCACAAAGGGCTCTGGCCTGAGGCCACCAGCGTGGAAGCAAGGACAGCATGGAGCAAATGGAGGAGCGGGGACGGTTGCTGCCGGTTGTGAGGAGCGTGCATGGTTGCTGCCGGGGGGTGAGGAGCGTGCATGGTTGCTGCCGGGGGTGAGGAGCGTGCATGGCTGCTGCCGGGGGTGAGGGCGTGCATGGTTGCTGCCGGGGGTGAGGAGCGTGCATGGTGCTGCCGGGGGTGAGGAGCGTGCATGTTGCTGCCGGGGGTGAGGAGCGTGCATGGTTGCTGCCGAGGGTGAGGAGCGGACGGTTGCTGCCAGAGATGTAAGAAGGGGGGAGATGGGTGAGGTGATAAAGTGAAGAGGGGAGAGAAGAGAGGTTCGAGAGCGATGAGAGATGAAGTCGGAGATGTGGGATGATTAGGGGTAGGCGAGCGAGGGACTAGAAGAGAAGCTGGGGAGGGGAGGCATTGGAATCGATGGCTGCTTCAAGCCTCTGAGCGGTGGTCCTTCAGGCTTTGGGGGGCGGGGGAGGCGGTGTATGATTGCTGCGGGGGAGTGCGAGGAGAGCAGGTATCTCTGGGCAAGGTGCACAAGAAGCTGGCCGCAAAGCTCGTGCCAGAGGAGCTGGTGGCGGCAGTGTGCCGGGCGCTGGTGGGCTGCCTGCACGTGCGCTTCAGCCTGCTGTGGGACCCCGCCACGGAGGCCCTCGGCGCGGCGCTGAGCCAGTACCCGCTCCTCGCCTGGCCGGTGGTGCACGCAGCGCTCATTGATTGCCAGGCAGAAGCCCTCGGGGGGGGCGCCGTGGAAGCCAAGGGGGGGGCGCCAGCAGATGATGGGGAGGGTGCAGTGACTGGCCTAGCAACCCTGAGCCAGTCAGCGAAGGCGGCCCAGGCGATACTGGTGGATAGCACAGACGCAACGACACGTCTGGGGCACCTGCTGAAAACACTGGGCAAGGCCCCAGGCATCGCCAACAACCGCATCAAGGAACTCGCCCCGATGTTCATGGCTTACACAACAGCAGTCACATCACCCGAAGGCGCCCCCCCACCCGTGGCAGCCCCCCTCAGCCCTCCATCTAGAAGTGTTCACAAAATCACTCCAGACTTCTAGACCTCTCCAGCCAGAACGCTTCTGTTTGATTTGGGTCTCGAGTTTCAGGCAAGCAAGGGGTGCATGCGTATGCTTAGGCGACGACTTTTTAGGATCTCGGTGATGCGGGAGCGTGGCGAGCCACAGCTTCGAGTTCAGTCATGCGGGAGCATGGCGAGCCACAGCTTCGAGTTCAGTCATGCGGGAGCGTGGCGAGCCACAGCTTCGAGCTCCTCCTCGGAGGTTTCTCAGTCTCAGTCTCGGTCATGCAGGAGCGTGGCGAGCCACAGCTTCGAGCTCCGTCTCGGAGGTTTCTCAGTCTCAGTCTCGGTCATGCAGGAGCGTGGCGAGCCACGGCTTCGAGCTCCTCCTCGGAGGTTTCTCAGTTTCAGTCTCGGTCATGCGGGAGCGTGGCGAGCCACAGCTTCGAGCTCCTCCTCGGAGGTTTCTCCATCAGGCAAAGGAAGCCCGGAGGAGGATAGGTAGAGATGCGCCGTCCCGGCCACCAGCTCGCTTCTCCCCATTCGCAGCGATTTGCCGCGGCCACTCTAATTGAGGCCCTCCCCAGTGTGTGGGCGTATGCCTGCAGGGAGCGCAGTCGATGAGGACATGGAGACTGAGGTGGAGCCAGCCGAGGAAGAGACCGCAGTATCAACCCAGGTGGTGGCCAAGGTGCGTGGCGGTGTGACAGATGACCATGTTATACGGGCGTTTGTAGGGCCGTGTGGCTGACTTGGGGAGAGGCTGGGCATGACGCCCGCCGAGGAATTCGAGCTGCAATGGCGGTCATACCCTTCTGCAGCGGCTCCACGTTTGCTGCCGACCCATGGCGCACATGGGGGATCTGGACTGTGAGACTTTGACCTGCCATGGCTGCCGTGGGGGTTGCAGCGTATCTGTGCCAAACATGCGTGGTCATGTATTCGAGATGACATCTCCACGTAACCCTTCGAGCACAGACCGCAGACCGCATCTTTTGTACTCGGCAATAGCGCATATCATTCGGCAGTGTAGCTGCAGGAGCCTCGGAGGCAGGGATGAGGTGGTGTGGATGGGTGACGGGGCGCTCGCAGGATGCGGAGGTACGGCGAGGTGGCGGGCAGGGTCATCAGTGGCGCATTGGGCTGCGGGCATGGCTGGAGCTGGTTGGGCATCTGAAGGCCCTGCGCAGCGCGGAGCACACGGATCTGGCCGACGCCCTCTGCCGCCTGCTGCAGACGCTTCTGGGAGACATCGACCCCGGTGTGCAGCGGCTCTCGCTCGCAGCGCTGAAAGTGTGGAAGCTGCAGGTGCTCTCACCTCACACACCCGTGGGCCCCCTTCGGCGGGCCCTCAGAGGGGTCTGCTTGCACCCAAAAGAGTAGAAGGCTGCGATGTCCGGGGGCAGCGCGGGAACTGCACACGCCTGACGGAAAATAGACGACGCTTTGTGCCTGCCGGGAGCAGGCCCTAAGAGATGCGACCGGCCACGCACTAAGAGGTGGCGGTTCACATTCTGCTGTTGGGTTACGGAGTGTTCGGGGGGGCGGGGTGGGGAGCTCTCAGTGGCTGATGCCCTACATGGAGCATCTCGAGAACCTGTGTGAGCCGGACAACCTTCGGGAGGAGCTCACCCGTTTCGTGGTTGGGCGCGACGTGGAGGGCGTGCTCATCCTCGAGGAGCACCGCCGTGAGGTGTGCCCGTGCTGACCCCGGTCGCCTTCCGCCCACCCTCGGTGCCAACAACATAGGCCAAAGTGCGTGCTTGAGGGAGGGGCGACCTTGGTGGAACCCCTCTGCCTCGCCTTGTGAAGTGCGAATCCGAGCAGGCTGCACACCCTCGTAGAGCTATCGACTTTGTTAATGCGGGCCAACAGCTGCAAGAGTGCATGCATTAGGTGGCGACTGGTGGAGATTGGCAAGGTGCAGGTTGGTTTTGTACGTGTGTTCACAGGATTGTTGTGGCAGGGGTCGAGGTCCCACCTTGAAGTCATGCGCTGCTGGTCACTATGGTGGGGGGGGAGGTGCATTGGCACCTGGGCGCTGTATCAATGTCCTCGGCCGGGCGGCAAATTGTTGTGACTGAGGTGAACCGTTGGCTTGATGAGAAGGTTGTGGGGGCTTGGTCCAGGTGACTCCAGTGATTATTCGCCTGCTTCAACCTAGCCTGAGGCGCCGCACGGGCCGGCTCGGAGGCCGTGGTGCCCCCGGCTCCGCTCGCTCTGCCGTGCTCAACTTCCTCAGTAACCCCCAACCCGGCTACGCCTCGCATCCCGGGCTGTACACCCCCCTGCTGTACACCCCCCTGCATCCCACTCACTCCCATGCCCCGTGTTGAATCCCCCTCCACTCCAATTCGATGTTACTGGATTAGTGGGCTTTCGGCGTTCCCAAGGTGATCAACGCACACCCCCCACTGAATGACGTGATCAACGCACCCCCACTGAATGACGTGAGAGCACACCCCCATTGAATGACGTGATCAACGCACCCCCACTGAATGGCGTGATCCAGCGCACACCCCCACTGAATGACGTGATCAACGTACCCACGCCCCACTGAATGGGTGATCAAAAGCGCACACCCCCCACTGAATGACGTGATCAACGCACACCCCCCACTGAATGACGTGAGGAATGCAGGCGCCCATTCATATCGCAGGGCGCATCTTGACGCTTCGCATCATAGATGACATCATAGATGACAGGTACGAAGTTGGGTTGGGGCGCCACTTACTTTGGAGCAGGTGCGCTGGAGGCACATGAGCTGGTGCCTCTGTTTCGAATGCTTCTCGAGCCTCTTAGCTCGGCCATTTCCCCCACAGCCGCCCTTGCTGGGCGGAAGCCTGCCCAGAGGGCTGCCGCCATCACAGCCGCAGGGGGCAGTACGGAGTGGTGGGCCACCCTTGGCACTGCGGACAGCACGCTCTTCGCACGGGTTGATTTGGCGACTCTGGTGAGGATGCGGCCAAAGCTTCTGTCAGGGTTTCTGAATACGGCGCAGGACCTCCTCGGGCACCTGGGGGACCACACCCGTCACTTCATGGACCCCTTGCTGAGCCTCACCCTTCGCCTCCTGCAGCACGCCTGTAGCTCAGGCCCCGAGGAAGACGCCCACAATGGCGTAAACGGTGGTGCGGTGGGCGATGAAAAGTCCGCGACTGCGATGCGCCGCCCTCGGGAAATGCGTGGGCAATGCTTGAAGCTGCTGGGTACCATGCTGGACCGGTATCCAGACGCCGATTTCGAGCCCTACTGGCCCACCCTGCTGGAGGTGTGTCCCCCCAGGATGCCCCCTGCGCCCTTGCGCGACCGCCCAGTGCTCCGTGGTGCACTGTGCTGCACCGCCCCACTTCTCTGCAAGAGGCACTCACACACCGCCCCTGGAATGCAGCGACACGTGACCGGACCTTCACGCACCTCAACATATTCTCAAGCGCTCCTCGTGTGAGGTGGGGTGCCCCTCTATGTTAGGGGCATCTGGAAGGCGCGTGCTAGGGGTTCCGAGGGTCCTGGGAGTGGAGCTGGCGGGGTGAGGGTGAAATACAGATCATGGGTCCTATGGCGGAGCGGCTGGCGGGAGAGGCGGCGGGCGCTGCCTCATCTGGGGGTCGACCACCGGCGATGTTGGAGGTGGTGCGAGTGATGGCAGAGAACAAGGAGCTGGCCCCGGTGCTGTGGCGGGAGCCAAGGATCCTCCCAGGGGCGCTGCGCTGCATTTCTGCGGGCCAGGGTGTCAATGGCACCACCGGTATCACCCGTGTACTGGCTCCTCCCCCTACCCTCTGGCGATCAAGGTCGCAAGTGATGGGTCCGAGAGCTGCTCTGTACCCAGCATGCTGAAAAGCATCCCCTGAGAAGGTCGTCATGCGCGGTGTCCTTTCAGTAATAGTCATGCGCGGTGTCCTTTCAGTAATAGTCATGCGCGCTGTCCTTTCAGTAATAGTCATGCGCGCTGTCCTTTCAGTAATAGTCACGCGCGCTATCCTTTCAGTAATAGTCATGCGCGTTGTCCTTTCAGTAATAGTCATGTGTCCTTAGTAATAGTCATGCGGTGTCCTTTCAGTAATAGTTGCGCAGCGTGTCCTTTTCAGTATAGTCATGTTGTCTCAGCAATAGTCATGCGCGGTGCGTCCTTCAGTATTCAGTCATGCGCCGTCCTTTCAGTAACAGTCATGCGCGCTGTCCTTTCAGTAGCTATCATGCGCTGTCCTTTCAGTAATAGTCATGCGCTGTCCTTTCAGTAAATAGTCATGCGCGCTTGTCCTTTCACAGTGATAGTCATGCGCTGTCCTTTCAGTAATAGTCAGGCGCTGTCCTTTCAGTAACAGTCAGCTGTCCTTTCAGTAACAGTCATGCCGCCCTTTCAGTAATAGTCATGCGCGCTGTCCTTTCAGTAATAGTCATGCGCGCTGTCCTTTCAGTAATAGTCACGCGCGTCATCCTTTCAGTAATAGTCATGCGCGTTGTCCTTTCTGCATCACGTGGATGGGCGATCCATCGGGCCGCAGAGATCAGAGCCTCAAACAAATGAATTCTTCCTCTCGCTTCTCCCCCGCCCCTCTCCAGCGTGTCTTGGCTGTGCTGCTGACGTAGCTGAGATTGAGATTTGTTTTTGTGATAGGATGGGCCGGTGTGTCGGGGTTAGCCAGGTCCCACGGGGTGGCGCTGAGTATCGTGGAGGGTCTCCTCGATCTCGGGGAGTCTGACCCATCTGTTCTGCAGGTTCTGCCCCACCAAGCCCTTTCCCTCCCTCTCTAATGGCACAGCTGTCGTTTCTGGTTCTGTCGGCCTTATCAGTTCGGCCCATGAGACCTGGCCCGCGGCTTGAAAGCGGGGTGGTGATTGGACAATCGCAGGGTGGGGTGGTGCCGCAAGCGGAGCTGTTGCTGGAGGAGCTCCGGGTACGGATGGTGCAGGCACAAACTCCGCCCCCAGTCGTGAACACCACTGCCGGTGCGCTCCGCCGCCTTCCTCATCTGCATTTTATACAATCGCACCGGGCACCAGACATTACCGGCTGCCTCGCGCGCTCCTGGTCACGATGTGCTTGCGCATAGTGACCGGTGCCAATCAGTGAAAAGCAGTGGGGGAAGGGCCGCGAGCAGGCAAAGGGCAGGGGGCCACAACCGGGCCTAAGAGGAAGCCGCAGCGGCCCCATAAGGCTCTGGTTCCAGTGCGTGAGCTGAGCATGCTGCAGCGCCTGGCGCCGCACGCTGCGGTGGGCTCGGGCTACACGGGGGCCCTCGTGGCAGCCCTGCTGCCATTCCTGCAGGCCTACCTCAAGCAACGCAAGGTGGCATCTCCCCCTCTGCAAACTTCGCTTGACAATGTCTCGTGTGGGCCTCGTGTGCCGCTACGGCCTCGTGTCTCGTCTGACCTTTGTGTGGTGTCTCGGCCGAATGTCCTGTGTGGGCCTTGTCTGGCTCGTCTGCCTGATATCTGGTGTGGCCCTCGGGTGGCGCTATAGCCACGTGCCTTGTGTAGGCCTCGGGTGGCATTGCGGCCTGATATCTCGTGTGAGCCTCACGCCGCGCCTGGGCCTCATGTGGCCCTCGGCCCGAAGTCGCGCCTGGGCCTCATGTGGCCCTCGGGTGGTGCTATTGCCGCATGCCTCGTGTGGGCCTCGGGTGCCACCTCGGCCTCAGGTTCTTTGCGGGCCTCGTCTGGCACTTCTGATTCATGTCTCGTTGCGGTGCCTCGGGCTGATGTCTCTGTGTGTAGTCCCAGCATCGCACGTTGTCACATTTCCCTCCGGGATGCGACGTCCTCCCATCATGCCGAGCCTTGGAGAGTCTCAGAGAGACGTTGCTCAGTTTTGAGATCCCAAAAGTGCGCCGGCAGTAAACACTGGCAGCCTCATCTGACGTCTCTAGGGCTGGGGCATCGAGGGAGGGGACTGCCAACCGCAGCTGCCAGAACTGGCAATTCAGCGCGTGCTGGACGTGCTGGGCATGCTCTTTCATCACACACCTCAGGTGCTCGCCCAGTAAAAAAATCTCATCTTCTCCCTCCTCCTCCTCCTCCTCCTGCTCCTCACATGACCTGGATTTGCCTCCGCTCCGAGGTTCTTTCCTGCTGTGCGGCCCTGCTGCGGGTGTTGGGTGGTGGCTGTTGCAGAGGGTGCGTCCATCTGCGGGCTGTGGAGGGTGCGTCCATCTGCGGGTTGCGGAGGGTGTGTCCATC